>JARHVA010004464.1:2500-162500 GCA_037957365.1 Torreya grandis
TAGTTTTGTTTAGTTATTTTTATTGAGACTAAAACTAAATATTTATAGTAGCTCAATCTCGTACATTTGACAAATATAAATTAGGTCTCTACCCTTCAGTTATAGGCCTCCCTAATGTCATAAGGCTCGAATTCACCATCTCATTATACCTAAATGCTTATATCTTCCTCCGATCCATATCATTATAATGACATATATCTCCTACATTGTACACAAAAAACTTAAAATTTGATAAACGTCATTCACTATCATTTAAAAGCCCATGCCTACTTTATAACCTTTAAGACACTACCTAATACAAAGGGACACTACCGCCGATGATACTGTCTAGTCACCAAAACTCATCTAAATTTTAAATGTTTCAAAACTTATGGGTCAGCATGTTTGTCTTATTGAACCCTAACATGAGATATTTTCAAAAGGTTTGAAATAAGTACAAGTATAAGCCTTCTCAGTGTTCATCTAGTAAATATGAAGCAAACACATACTAAAGATAAATTAATCAACTACACAATTAATTTGTTATGCCATGTGCATCCCTATTTTCATAAAAATAATATCTATTTATGTGAGATTCAATAGAAAAATTATTTTTTAAAATCAAAAGGTGAAACTTGTACCAATAGTCTTATGCTTATAAATTATTTTCTAATAATTTCTCACTAAATATTTTAAATATCTAATACATATAAATGGTTTTATGATTTATATTAGACATAATAATATTTAATCTTTAGTCATAAGGTTAAAATGCATCCTTATGGGGCTTGTAAATCATTATAGTATGCAAATCAAGACATTTTGTGTTAGGATCATTGAACATGAAAATAGAGTAGGAGAACCTAATTGATCAATCATGTTAATTAATTTTGAAAATATAATATGTTACAAATATGGTCTTGTTCCAAAAATATTGGATGTGAATCACTTATAGTCATTAGTAAGTTTATCATCATCAAATGCATGGATCCATTCTAAAAGATCTACAACAATAGTTGTTAAATTGTCCTTAATATTTTTCTTGACAAAAATGGTAATTTTTATTGGGTAAATTGATGCATAATTATACCAAGTAGAAAATAACTAATCATTAAATGACTACATAGTATTTTATCATGATAATATATCAAATGAACTGCATATTCATCCATTTGATTACATTTAAAGGAAGATAGTCGAAGCTTAACTTCACCTATAAGGAATGAAATAGGAAATTCCATAGCAAACAAAACTTTTGTATTATATTCATTTACAGGAGACACTCCATGTGTTAGACATATCATATCACATAGTTTTACTTTCTTGATTCATTTTAAATAATTAATAATTTCTTCTATTGTGCTTCTATATTTAGGAGAACAAGGATGAATAAGGAAGGTAGTCATGTTGTATAGTCATAAAATGTAGTTTTTATTCCATTAAAGTTGGACCAATCTTTTGTAATTCCTAAATTTTAATATTTACATATGGAACCAATAATGTTATTTATTTAGGTTCAATAGGTAATGATGCTAATGGGACATCATTGAAAAATCCATCTTTGTGGTATGTATCTTGCAGTATTTTGTATATTAAATAGTTTTGAACTTGTCATCTCCAAACATATAATTCATATATTTTTTCTCATAGACCTTGCCTTTCGACATGTGTTATATCTAATTTATCAATTTTTCATGGAAGAAATTTTGCATTAACAATGATGTCTTGAGGGAAAAAAAATAGTATGTCTATTATATATTTTTACTCTCCATGAACATGTTGTACCTGAAAAATTGAATTAGCATGTGTTATGAGAATTTATTCAACCTGACACTTATAAAACCACATGTTGTTCTCTAGGAGCCATATTATTCTATTTGAAGAAATGATAACCATTTCATTATAATAAAACATAAAAAATAAGGAATACTCCATTTGATATTTTATTTTTTATGCTTAGATAATTTTTAATACATATAGAAATTTTAATAAGAATCCTTTCTATATTTGAGTTTTCATATCGAGATAATTTTCTATACATATACAAATTATTTTAATAGATAATAACTAATCTAATATATGCTAGTTACTGCACCAGCTTCAAATCTCTTTCCTGGTTACTAGGACCTAGTTTAAAACCCATAGGTTACCGAGACTTGGGCCTCCATCTGTGCCTAGGCTAATTCTATATCTAGTCAAATATTGGATTGGTGGTTTCTTTTTCAACATGGTTGGGTTTGGGTCCCTTAGGGACCCTAATGGTTCATTTCGAGACTTGGGCATCTTCTTCCTTTCATCCAAGTTATTTTTTGATCTAGCTAAAATTAGTTGGTTCTAAAACCAGTCATAAGCATTTATTACTCTTCATTTATTGTTTCATATTTTGCTTGTGTCCACTTTATCATGAAAGATACCTAGGCCTCCTTTTATGCCCAGGCTCATTCTAGATCTAGTCAAATTCTAAAATGTAAGGTCCTCTAGAGGATCCCAATGGTTCTTTGAGAAATTTGGGCCTCTTGCTCGACTAGTCTAGGCCAGTTTTTGGTCCATCTAAAATCAATGAGTTCCTATACTAGGAAAAAGTGGTTGTTGTTCTTTCCACTATTTTTCCTCCTTTATCTAGGTCCTTTCTAATCTTTTTATTATTTTTTCCTTTCTGGGCAATGTCCTTTTTGTCTTCCTAGTGAGTTGTATCTAATTTTATCTTGTGTATTCCAAGGGGATACCCAAACCTCCTAATGTGTCTAGAATGGGTTCCACACCAATCAAAAGTGGGTTTACCTTAATCCAAACATACACATTTCTATATTTTATTTTGTTATTAAATATCAACCTAATATTAATCAAAATAATTATAATAATATATATTTCTTCATTACTAAAACTAATACTTATTCTAGTTGGAATAGTGAGAACATGGTAACTACCAGTTAAAATACTCATTCCTATCAATAATTATATTTAGTTTTAACTTTACAAATATTGAAAACTATGTATTTATTTATTAAATAACTTAGATTATTATTTCTAACATATTTAAGTACATAAAATTTAAAATTGAATGCATTTATATGTGTTTATTTTGATCTTTTTTTACCCTTATTGAAATACTTTATACAATAATTTTAGAGTTAATATTTATATTTAATTATACTTTCATATAGAAATGGTAGCATACATTCTCACTTAATCTTAAATATGGTAGCATACATTCTCAGTTAACCTTAGATATGGTTACATTAAAAATGTGGAAATGGACTTTCACATGGTCTTAGTAAATTTAAGAAATAAAGTATAATGTTATAAAAAAAATTAAGTGTTTTGAAAAATAAATTTCTAGAAACACTATACAAGAATTTGTAAAACTTGATGTTTCAGGTTCTTCTATAGAACCAATCGTTAGGATAAAAATGATTTATTTCTAAAAATAAATGTTATTATATATATAAGATCTTCATCAATGCTTGACTTTCCATATTCCTGCCCCCTAAATTATTATTTTTTAATTAATTATATTAGAGGTTTCTATGATTTACTTAAATTAAACCCATCATCTTTATTTAAATTTTGATGATTTTTTTTCCTATTTCAAGTGCTTCTCTTATTATGTGTTCTTTCTAGTGATCCACCTTAGCAATTTTGTTTGTATCTTCCATGAAAATGTGATGCTTAAAACTAAAAGAGTTCTCTACCAATGCCAATTTGTCGATTTATTCATGAAAAATGTCTTTTCCATGTTATTTTAGACAAATTTGTATTGACCTTCACATCTCTCCTATATATTACTTACCACATTAATATGGAATGGAGTAGACACCTCCATATAATTTTGGATCATGAGGGTCTTTTGCTCTATCAAGGACATTTCTTAGAGTTTCAAGAGGGGTGAATACTAACTTGATGCCCATTTATGCTAAAGTTCTTGCAATTTTATCCATGATCCCTTGTATGTAAGGTAGTTTTACAATGATATTTATTTGATTATATTTATTTTATTCATTATTTTTTCTTTTACCTTCTTGAGTAATGGCCCATGTGAATGAATTTTGTATCTATTTGTCCCCAAATCCATTAGCTTGAAAGACCTTTTTTAAATAATCTAATTCCTATTCTAGGTGGTCTTACTGAAATTTTGTGGGAATTTACTCGAATGTATTTAACTCCCCCTCAAATGTTAGTCAATAAATTGATATTCTTCGAAGAGAAATCAAAACCATTTTCCAAATAAATATTTAAGCTAGAAGATGTACGGTAGTCACATTATTGCCCTAAAAGCTTGAGTCATGTTGGGTATACAATTTTTTTTTGTTTCGGTAAATCTATTATATTTGAGGAGTAAAATGTGTAAATTGGCAGTTGTAATTTATTCAAAATTTATTATTGTTGATTTATATATTTTTTAATCTACAAAATATTAAGTAACAATAATTTGATATCTCTGATAATAATAGAAAATGAAGTAGTCTATTCCTTCATACTACTTGAAAATGAGTTGTGTAACGAAGAGGTATTTATAATAGAATATAGAACAAGATATAATGGGAAAGATATAATGAGATCCTTTAATTTTTAGATAGAAAAGACCTAGATTATGAATGCTTACTTTTTGGGTGCTTTCACTATAGAAAAAATAGGCAAATTAAAGAGCGGTGCCCTGATTTGAAGGTTATTAATGACACATCTTTTAGTATGAATCCTATAAGAAAGTTAAAAATAATAGGACCCCTTTGAATCAAAAGTAGTGGTTTAATTGGAGACACCATACTTATTAATTTTGACATGCTAAGTTTATCCACTAATCTAAACCCCAAGAGATGGAAAAGTGGGACTACCTATTTTAAATAGATTGAAATCTTGTTTAAAATACCCCAACTCTAAGGTACAAGCCTACCTCAATCCTTTATAATCTTTGGAGTGCCCCATCCCTTGTTCGATTGGAAAATCTTTGATGGAAAAATAAAGAGCTCTCAAAGATAAAATGTTGGTTTTCAAGAATAAAAAGAATAACCAACCTCCTTTGGTTATCTATATACTATTTGGGAGCTTTCTTTCTCTCTTAATAAGGGCATAGTGATGATTCTCATAGAAATTTATTTGAAAAACATTAATAAATGTTAATTAAGGGGCTATTGGAAATAACCTTCAGGAGTCAAAACTTGTGTGCCTACAGAAATGAAAAAAACCCAACTCACAACTAGGCATTTGTAAAGACTACTCAATTCTAAAAATTCCAAACTCCAACCCTCTACTATCCCTCCAAAAACCCATGGATGGAAGTTAAAAAATGACATAATTCAATTTGATACTCAACCTAACTTAGAGTAGGGGAACCAAAAAATCTCACTGACATGAAAGTGGATGGCAGGGGAACTCTTGTCACCAAGATGTTATGAAAATTATAAGTTGGAATGTCAAAGGTCTTCATCCCTTTGACATGTGCCTCTTGGTCAACTAGTTAACTATGAAATCAAAGTAAGATATCCTCCTATAAGACAAAATTTGGGAGCATCCAATTGGAAATTGTGGCCAAATCATTTCATGAATTAGCTAAGTTGATTGTTAGACAATCTTTTGGTTTAGCTAAATGTCTAATTATCCTTTAGAATCTAAAGGTATAACATGGAAATGTTATTTTTTATGATATTTAAGTTATAAATGTGATGGTTAAGAAAATTGTGAGTGATAATCATACCTTCAATCCAATGTCTATGGTAAATTTGATGTTGAAGACAAAACATTGTTGTGGGATAAATTATCTTCTTAAATTGAGTTCAAAATGTAGTTGAATGGATTATAAAAGGTGATTTTAATACAATTATTAGGTTATTTAAAAATAATGCTGGATCCAACATGATCTCTCAATTAATGAGTGATTTTGACACCTTTTACCTAGAGCAGGGTTATCATACTTTGAAACTTGTGGACCTAGTTTTACCTGGAATAATAAAATACAAAGGAAACATTTAATTTTAGAAAAATTAGTCAGATTCCTAATTAACCTGTAAATGTTTGCATACAATTATACTTTCATGTCTGAATTAATGCACTTCATTATCTCTGATCACTGGCAAGTTTGATTAAAAATGGAACCGTATGTGAAACCTATAAGCATGCATTTAAAATTTTAATTCATGTGGTTGTAAGACCCATTCCTTTTAAATATGGTGTAAAAATATGGAGAAAAAAAAGATAAAGGGCTCAAAATGCTATATTGTATCTCAAAATCCAAAGAGGTTAAACCATGGAATAAGAAGAACTATGGAAAATAAATGTAGAGTGGAAAATGAATTGATAGAGTTTCATAATTATTTTGAAATGGGAAACTAGAAAGATGAGCTAAAAGATATGGGAAAATGCCTTGTTATGGAACTCCAAAATATTTTCCATGAAGAGGTAACTTTTTGAAAACAAAAATATAAATTTCATGGCTGAAAGAGGGTGACCAAAATACATAATTATTCCATTTGTCAACAATCATTCATAAGTAGAGAAACATGATTTATAAGATCATCACTCATGAGGGTGCAGGTTTAGAATTTATCAAAGAGATCAAATAAGAAGCTTTTAATTATTATAAAAAATTACTTTCAAATGAATCTACAAATAAATTAGAGGTCTAATAATGGTTTCACCAATTTATTCTCACTCTAATCTATGAAAGCATGAATGTTGTTTTATTGGCCCATGTAGCTCTTGAAGAAGTAAATAGTGTAAATTTAAGAAGTAAATAGTGTAAATTTAAGCTTGGAAGCTGAATAATCTCCTAGTCTAAATGGTTTGCAAATTGGTTTTGTCTTGAATTTTTGGGATATTATAAGATCTGATGTTTGGAAAGTTGTTGAAGAGTGCAAATACAATAAAAATATCTTCATAGGATGGAACAACACTTTCCTTGCTATCATCCATAAGAATGAAGATTGGACATAATTTAATGTCTTTCACCCCATTTCTCTTTTTAATTCCTTGTAAAATTTTCTAACTAAAGTAATAGCTAATCAATTGAAATCTTGTTTAAATGATACCATCTCATAAGAAAAAGGTGGCTTTGTGTTTGGTGAGTGATACTTGGTGGTTTTATTGGATTTTGGTGAAGGCCTTGGACCTTTGCGTTTGACTTTCATGGAGAAAGGAAAACGGGTTATGATTGAAATTGTTGTTCCTTCGAATACTGGATCTGGGAAGACAAAGTTGGACTTACAAAGGAATATGTGGGAGACAAAGACGAATAACTTTGCCACTTATATTGATAGAGAAACTCAGAATCTGCTGATGAGAATTTGGTAAAAGAAAATGTGGTCTACTGCCACAAATATGCATGAAGTTGCAATGACATTGACAAGTTTTTGAAGTCCTTATGTTCGACCCAAAGTAGTCAGTGTGCCGCCGCAATGTGTTTGACATGGCCCAAGTGCGGAGGGGGGTCAACTTGATTTCTAAAGCTGAAAGTACTTAATCCCTCCATGAAGAACATATGAATTTAGAAACTAGTGTGCACTCAGTGGGGTTAGATTCTGTTGATCACTACCATTTGATCTTGGATAGGCTTATGAAGGTAAACAAATGGAAATATTTTCGTTCCCCAAAAATGGGAACTTAGCTGCTTTTGGAATGCTTGGTGGATCCTCCATCTTGTTGTCCAGATGACGACGAGGTGGCTCACTATTTCAGGGATGTTGTTGGTTCTAGTTATGTTGACGCAGGGGCATCTGGAAATGAGGCTCGTGAGGACGTAATACTATTAGAGTAAGATGCTTCTCTAGTCAAAAATTTGGTTTTGTTTGTTTTTTGATATAATTGTATATATGTCTACTTGGGGTCTATGATGGGCCTGTGTAATTTAACCTCTCACTAACATCATATACAACTGCTATGCTATCTACCATATTCTCACTCAGCCAATAAATACAAGTTTTTTCCTTTAAATTCATGATGTTAGTGGAATAGTTGGTTTGGGACTCGATTCCTTGTTGCAGCTCTTATTTATTAAATAGAAGATAAATGGCAACTATGTATTCGTTCTTCCCTACTAAGTTGGTTTTGAGTGTTTTTATTTGGTTGGTGGTGGGGGGTACATTTTGCTCTTGGAACTATAGGTTAGTTTCTTACTAATTTCATACTTGAGCCGGAATCTTTTTCTGGGTATGTAGTGCCTTGTGGATGTCTCCCATGTTCTTTTTTAAAATATAAAGTTTTGGTAAAGGATAAGTTACTAATTACTATATAAATATTATTTTAATAATAAAAAACAATGTATATTATGGGGAGGGGGGTGAGGGCAACTGGTGAGGTATTTCCGTTGCGGCTTTGTCGATCCAAGTTTGAGTATCCGTCCCCCCCGATCCCGTGGTACCGGTATTAGTCATGTCTAGCCAACGACACCGGTCACGGTAAAAAGTTTACCCGACTTTCAATAAAGTGACAAAAAATAATGTATATTATATTATAAATATTAAATTATTTATATATATTATAAATATTAAATTATTTATATATATAATATATTAATATTATAATATATATTATATTTAATACTAATATATTTATATTATTAATAATATATGATATAATATTATATTATTATGTGTGGATGTATGTTTATATATATATATATATATATATATATATATATATATATATATATATAATTTATATATTTATATTTTATATATTTATATTATTATTTAATATTAATTTTATATATATATATGTTTAATTTTGATGATAAATAATGGATGTGTCTAAGGTTGGAGTTATATAAGAGTAAATGATTGGGTGAATTATTTTTTTGAAATCCATTATTTTCATTTATATGATTTTTATAAAATTATTAAATAAAATATTAATTTGAAAAGTGCAAACTGAAACATTTTTATGTTTTTATTGTAGACATTTTAACATTTGACCTCTACATTGGTATTTTGCTGAATTTAACTTCACCTTACAATTCAATTTTAAAAAACTTACAGGAATCAATTTTATAATGATTTTTTCTATCTGAAATCAATATGTCCATACAAACTTTTATATACCTAATGTATATTGCTCCTACAATATCATAAAAGGTGATTCATTATTTTGTAAATTTGAGATAGAGCGGAACGAACCCAAGAAAAAATGGACCTTCATTATCAAATACAACGAACTCAATATGAGGCAAGGTAGAAGTAAAATTTGAAACTACAAATCAAATAGTATTGCCTTGATCCATGTGGTCGATCCAGATATATCTGCTAGGCTTAGAAAATTGTAATGACACACGGCAGTCCTCGCCCAACCCACAAAGTGTGCCCATCCAAATTTGTTTTGAAAATTGTTAATAACAAAAGCCTTTAACCAATAGTGAATTAATTACGGGGATATTTAGATGCAGAGACGAATTTAAGGAGGCGACGTAACAATGAAAACACATTTTATATAATAATAAATATTATTTTTAATTATTTAGAAGATTTTTAATTGATATGTTGAATTACTTTATGATTTATTATAAAAAATATTAATTTTTTTAAAATTTAAATATTTAAAATATTTGTTAATAGAAGAATTTACTGTTTTTAAATTTTAATTTTTTAATAAATTTTTAATGACAAAGCATTTGAGTATGTAATGTTACAAATTTTTTCTTATCTCGTAATTTTTATTGTTTTAAGTGTAGTCTATAATTATATTCATGGTTGTTAGAGAAGTGTAATAGTATGAGATGTCGATAAAATTGGATGATCATAAATTTAAAATCTATTTGATCATCATATAAAAATATCAACATTATATTTAACACCCAATTAACTATCATATAGAAGTTTGTATTATTTTTTAAAGACGAATTTTAAAAATTTATGATATCTTCGATATATAGTAGAGTTTAGAGTTCCTATTTCTTCCAGAAATTATTTTTCAAATCTTATAAATTGATGCATCTAGATTAAGATTATATATTCCTTATAAATGAAAAATTCACAAATAAATTAATACAATCATTAACCACTATGTATGTGATAAATACACTATGTACATATTGATAGCTTTTATGTTTTATAGGTAAATACATTTAATATATATGTATTAGTTAAATAGAGTGAAATATCAATAATATTTTCTAACCTTCAATTTGACATTCATTTCACTATTATACAAATTTTATTCTTCTTGTTTGAAGAAGGCGATAAAAAAATCATTCTAGATTTGGTATATGGTAGAATTTGGAGTTAATTTTTTAATCTCGAAACATATTTTTTTGAGTAAAAAATTATTGTAACCAGATTGAAATTATCTATCATGATACAATAAAAAATGCATAGAAAAAATTACTAAATTTTTAATCAATACAACATGTGACAAATACAAGATATAAACCTTGAAATTAATTTTTCTTTATATTTTTAAAACACATATACATATACTTGTACACATATATGTACATGTATTTATGTATGTATATACATGTATATGTGTGTGTGTGTTTACATACACATACACACATATATGTACATGTACATGTATATACATACATATATATGTACATGTGTTTAAAAAGTATAAAGAAAAATTAATTTCAAGATTTATGTCTTGTATTTGTGTGTGTGTATATATATATATATATATATATATATATATATATATATATATATATATATATATATATATATATAACACACATATATACATGTACATGTACATGTATATGTATATACATACATACATACATACATATACATATGTACATGTATATGTGTTTAAAAAATATAAAGAAAAATTAATATATATATATATACACACACACACACACACATGTACATGTACATGTATATGTATATGTATATATGTGTGTATATATATGTCTATGTATATGTGTGTGTGTATATATATATATATAAATAGTTATAATATAATAATATTGAAGGAAAAAAAATTACATATATAAAACTAACTTTTAACATTTATTATTATTTTTTTTCATCTAAAAATTTAAATGAATTTTTATTTTTCTTAAATACAAATAAATAAAAAAGTTTCGAAATACTTCCACAACTTTATACAAAAGCTCTTAACAACTAAATATATAATACCAAATCTACCAAAACAAATTTACTACAAACTAATAACATTAAATAATATCACACAATAAACCAATGATAAATTTTCTGCCAAAAATCACCTAGCATACATCATCCAAAAAGTTTGAAATTTTTTACCACAGCTCTACAAACCTTTCCTCTTCCTTCGTCGAAATCAAGTTCACCTATAATCCTTCTTACGCTTTCCTTAATAAGAATATATAATCATATTAATTAGGTCAAGTAACTTCTTAAAATACCCTCTGTTTTTTCTTTCCCACCACTATCCAGTCCTCCTTATCCCCTTACCTCATATGTGAAAAGAAAAGTATAAAAACTTCGAACAAGCTAATGCCGTTAAAAGCTTTCAGCTTTTAATTTACGACAGACAGGCCAAATTACAATTTAAAATTTTAATGTTGATGCTTCAAATTTTAAACTTCACAACTTCAAAAATAAAAGAGTTAAGTAAAAGACTAAAAGAAATGCGGTGTAGGATTAGCTGAGTTACGACGCAATCAATTAATTAAAAGCGAATGTTGTATTTTTTTTTAAATTTTTTGGGGGCACTAATCTCTATCTTGAACAAATAACTAGTCATGTAATACAGACTATTTCATTAAGAGTTTGAAGAAGAAGTACGCTTGGACTTCTCTACACCCGACCGTTTTTAGATAACTTATCAACATACACACGTAACGTAGCTATATTCGATTGCCAATTTATTACTGCAACGCATCAGTATCACTCAATAAAATAATACACCGTATTCAACATTCATGTCATGTATATACATCAACCCATCCAAATGTCAACGAACCCACCCAAGACGGGATGATTTAGTATACAAAATTATAGCCAAGGGGGGGCCTCTGAAGAGAGACAAATCGATAATTAAACATTATCCTATACAAACAAGTTGTTCAAAAGACGCCGGTTAGATTGCAATGGTTGTTGTGAGATTAAAGCAAGCAAAATCTCTGGAAAGCAACAGTCTTTAGAACGGTTTGACCACCATTAACAAGTGCAAATTTTTAGGTGTCGCCTAGTCATGGAACTTATCCTCTGTTCTATAGTTTCATATTGATAACTTCAAATATGTTAAAACGTCAATGCATGTGGTTGAATTGTGCATATAAAAAATACGTATCCCCGTTTATAGATTTTAATAGATCTTTGAGCAACTAAAATATCACTTTACATTTGGACGTGGTTATAAGAAGTATACCTTAACAACTTTGCTAATTTTGTATTTCTTCTATAAGATAAAAAGTATCAATAATAAAGAATATTGGTGATACATATCTCTACTGAGAAATTAGAAAATGGCCTCGATCAAAATATAAAGGGTCAAGATTCATCTCAAATCTAATAAAAAAATAAAGTTATAATTTTTTATTTTTTACTTTTTTAATAAGTTTAATAGTACTTCAAAACAAATTTTGATTATTTTTTTAATCTTTCAAATCATTTAAAATTTAATTATAAGAGTGATTTGAAATCTAATTACAAGAGTGTTAAATTGTAAAAGAGTTAGTTTTTTCATTTCAAATTGAACTCATCGTATTGCACAAGGTAATTGAGTAGTTTTAAATAGTTCTACATATTGATGCAAAAAATTAATTTAACATGATAATAATGAGTGAAGTAGTATAATATAACTCATACCAATACAAATATAATGCAAATGAGAATTAGGCTGCCAAAATTTTATTATGTTAATTTTTATTTAGAACTTATAATCACTCTTAAATGCACACACACGCGCGCGCGCGCGCTCGCACATACACACACACACAAAAAAAAAAAAAAAAAAAAATCTATTTATGAAATGCACATTACAATATTATACTGATTCGTACACACACCCTTTACCCTACTGAATTATGAGGAAGATATTACATTCAATCTCATGAACTAACTACATTACGAGTATTAAACATGCATCACATTAGCGAGCCCTCCCCCGTCCAAACCCCTTGCT
Source organism: Torreya grandis (assembly GCA_037957365.1). Lineage (NCBI taxonomy): Eukaryota > Viridiplantae > Streptophyta > Pinopsida > Cupressales > Taxaceae > Torreya > Torreya grandis. Next base: position 15,518 of record JARHVA010004464.1, read on the forward strand.
CCCTCTCCATCGACCCCTCCGTCCTCCCTACTACAACTAAACTCTATGTTGCTTTGCTTTCTTGGAGTTGGAACTTTCTACCTTCCTCAAATATGATCTCCTTCCAACTAACTTCCAACTCTTGAAAACATATATTTAAATATTTCTTACATGACACTAATATTCTATAAAATTCTATTGAGTTCCATTCACATTTAAAAAGTCCACATGTCGATACACATAGGTCAGTCAATTTATATTTTGTAGGGATATTTAATTAATTTTTATGTTTTATGTAATATTTTTTATTTGACATGTATAATTAGTCATCATTGGGAAGATTTTGGTTTACTTTAACCCCATGCATTAATTAATTTGCTTTGCATTTGACGAAGCAACCCTCAAATGATAAAATGAGAGAAATCTTTGCATTTTATTTAAAAAATCAGAAAATTTTGATCGGTGATTTTTTTCCTGTAAAAATCTAAGAATTCTAGGGAAATTTAGTTGGTTTTTATATTTTTTGTGACATTTTAAATTGAATTTGTGTGTTGATTAATTGTATCAAATATTTTTTTAAAAAATTCAAGGGATGAAGATCATGGAATATGAGCATTATTTAGCAAAACTTTCCAAAACATTCCATTGTTACCAAGACCATCACTTAGTCAAAATTTGTTTTAATGGTTCAAGGGATGAAATTCATAGAGTACCTAGACTATTATAGTTTGGAATTTTTTTATCATTACAAAGACATCCAAGACAATAAAACTACAAAATATTTTTTTAATAAAATATGATGGAGTTGACAGCGTAGAAAATAGGGAATATAGACACAAACACACAACAAAATAATAAACTAGAATTAATTTTTGCCAACAAAGATCAAATAGTCACATATATTTTTATTATGCCTCTTGCTATAGATTTACAATCTTCTATTTATAATTTACCAAAGCTGCATTTCTCTCTTACAAATATATTTTTTGCATACATATTAGCATATCATTTATCTGTTGTATATGATAGAATGACTTTGATGCTTTACTCACATATATTCCTCTCTCTGAGCATTCTCAAAATAGAGTATATATTCATAATATGTTTTTTTACAAAGATAGAATAAAAGGTAGCTTCAACTAGAAGCATCTAGATGAAGTGAGAGAGAGAAGATAAACATTAAATGTGGTAGCTGAAGAGAATTTGATAGAAAAGGCTATCAATATGTTCGATGTGACAAGGAAGATTAGATATGTTAAGTTGTATATGTCCTCATCTGTCAACACTCCCCCTTAATCTTTATTGCCATGTATATTAGTTATAACCATGCTTTCATGGAGATGCTCAAACATATTCTTTACAAGCAAATTTGTGAAAATTTATACAAGTTATTCTTTAGACCTACAAAACTCAAGACATATATTTTCATTTTTCACCAATTCATGAATGAAGTGATATCTAGTATCTATATGCTCACTGCATTTATGAAACACATGATTTTTTGATAAAGTAATGGTTGAATTATTATCACAAAATATTTTTTTAACTTCTTCCTGAGTATGCCTCAAATGTAAAAGTGCTCTTTTGATCCACATTGCATGGTATGTTACTAATGTGGCTGTAACTAATTCTACTTCGGTTGATGAAAGTATAACAATTGGTTGTTTCTTCAATGTCCAAGAGCTAACACCTAATCTAAGATGAAAAGCATAACTTGAATTATTTTTTCTATCATCCATGCTACCTCCCCAATCGTTATCCATGTAACCAATCAGCTTGAAGTCATCTAAAGATATATATGTGATCCCAAAATTCTTTGTTCTAGCTATATATCTCAAAATTATTTTTTCGTCTTTCCAATGAGACTATTTTGGATTGTCCATGAATATTGAGATAAGATTAACCCCATACATGATGTCCAGTCTTGTGGTAGTTAGATACATTAGGTTGCCTACTAATCTCTTGAATAAATTTGGATTAACACTTGAACTTTTGTCCTCCTTTCTATGTTTTAAACCCATTACAATCATTGTAGGAACTGGATTAACATTCAAAATCCTAAACCTTTTCAACAAATCATTAGCATACTTTGATTGAGATATGAAAATTTCTTGCTCAGATTGACTTACTTCTATGCTAAGAAAATATCTCATGAGTTCCAAATCAGTCATCTCAAATTTAGTTTTCTTGGCTACCTTAAATGATTCAATTGACAAATTTTATGTAAAAATTAAGTAATCCATATACAAACATACTATTAAAATTTGTCCTTCATCATTTACTTTAACATATAAATTTGGCTCATTACCACATTTGTTAAGTCCATTATTCAAAAAATAAGAATCTATTCTACTATACCAAGCTCTAGAAGCTTGCTTCAATCCACATAAGGTCTTTTTCAGCTTGTAGACCTTATGTTCTCCTTGAATTTCATAACTAGGTGGTTATTTTATATAAACTTTCTCTCCCAATATGTCATTCAAGAATGCTGATTTGATGTCCCATTTGAAAAACATTCCAAATATTTTGGGTTGCAATAGATAAGACCATTATAATGGTGTCAAGTCTTACTACAGGTGTAAATGTTTCATTGTAATCTATGCCTAGTTGTTGTGTGAAACCCGTAGTTACTAGTCTTGCTTTATGTTTCTCAACTTTCCTATCTGCATTAAACTTTGTTTCGTAAACCCATTTTACTCCAATCACATCCTTTCCTTTAGGAAGATCTACAAGATCCCAAGTTTTATTCTTTTCAATTTATTGAATTTCTTCATCCATGACTGCAATCCAATTATCATCTTTGATTGCATCCTCAAATTAAATCGGATCAGCTTGTGTTAGGAATGTAAAATCTAAACATAAATCCATATTTTTAGCTTCTTATGACTCATCATAAATCTCTTTTAGACTACGGGTCTTCTTTGAAGTTTTTATTGACCATGATCTTAATGATGCAAGTGTTGGATTGGATAATTCATTATTGTAATTACTACCTAAAGTTGATGGATTTGGAGTGATTGGTGCCTGTGAAGGTGTTTTAGGAACATTTGCTTCTGTATGATCTTCTACCATCTCATTTTCATGTGGTCTACCTATTGTAATTGTATTTATTTTTCCAATGCTTACATCCCATGATTCTTCTTAAACAAATTCTACATCATGACTAATTATTACCTTCTTTATGATCAGATTGTATAATTTATATGTCTTAGATTGTTCACTATATCCCATAAAAATACACTTTTTACCTCTATCATCCAACTTCTTTCTCAAATCTTGAGGTATCATAGAGTATGATACACATCCAAAGACTCTCAAATATGAAACACATGTTTCTTCTTGCTCCAAACTTCTTGTGGTATCTTATTAATAATTGCTTTAGTTGGACACCTGTTCAAAATGTATACTGCACATGTAACTACTTCATCCAAATATTCATTTGGTAGATGCTTAGATTTTATCATGCTTTGTATCATTTACATAATTGTCTTATTTTTTCTTTCTGCTATTCCTTTTTGTTGAGGTGTATATCTTGTTGTGAATTGTTTTATTATTCCATTTGCCTTGCAAAAATTCAAAAAATCATTTGATATGTGTTTACCACCTCTATCAGTTCTTAATGTTTTCAAATAATATCTACTTTCCTTCTCAACTTTTGCCTTGAACTCCTTAAAAATATCAAACACATCTGATTTGTATTTCAAGAAATAGACCCAAGTCTTGTGGCTGAAATCATCAAGACATGTTAAGAAATATAGATTTCCACTTATGGATGGTGGTTGCATCAGTCGACAAAGGTCTGAATGGACTATTTCAAGTGGATGCCTTACCATATATTATTTCCTAATTGGAAATTTTTGTCTATGTTTCTTTGCAAGTATGCAACTCTCACATTTTGTTTTAAGTGGCTTTATTAGTGGCAATCCATATACCATTATTTTTTTATACAAAAAATGCAAACCTCAAAAGTTTAAATGTCCAAATCTCAAGGGCTATAACCAAGATTGATCCTTCAATGAAATTTTAAATGTTACTTCAAAATTTTTTTAGAATCTTTGAGGTTTTAAACCTATTTAACTTTGGATTTTGAGAGGAACCATTCTATTCCTCGTCATTTCAACTTTTGTAATTACCATATTGATTGGTGTTTGGTCCAAAATCACACATTCACCATTCTAAAAGTATATCCTATACCTTTTTTTGCATCAATTGACCAATGCTTATGAGATTGTGTTGCAAAGTAGGCTCATAATATACATCAGGGATATGCCTCTTTTCACCTTATTTTATTCTTATGTTAATTAATCCTTTTCCCATGACTGATACTTTATGATCATTTCCCAATTTCATTTATAATTTTATTGAATCATCTATTGTCACAAATTTCTCCTTACTTCCACTTATATGATTACTACACCCGCTATCCAGAAACCATACTTTTGTTGAGCTCTTTTGTGCAACATTCCATATTATCAACATTGTGTTTTGTTCCTTAGTGTTGGCCTAATTTTCATTTATAAAATTTTTATTTTGTTTATTAATATCATATTGCCTTTTTCTACATTCAGATGCAAGATGCGTAAATATTTTATAATAATGACATTGGGTGTTGGATTTATCATACATTTCTCCTTGATGATGGCTATAAAATAGTTGTCAACTCTTCCTCTTAATGATGTGAAATATGTATGAGGGCTTGATGTTGGTCTGATTTCAAATTGTGGAGATTTTCTTCCATCTCTTGGTGAAAAATGACCTCTACCTCTTTTGTAATTTGATCTCCCCCTTTTGTTATTAACTAAACGCTGAGTTTTGAATGCATTTTCCAATCAAGATCACCCTAAATGGTTTAGCCTTTGATCATGTGACAATGGTGACCCCGTTAATTCATCAATCGATAAATAAGGTAAATCCTTATATTCTTCAATGGCCTCTATATCAAAATCAAAATTTTTAGGCAAGCTTCTGAGTATTTTCACTACAATCTTTTGGTCTTTTATACTCTCACCATGAGTTCTAATTTGATTCACAATGCCCATTACATGTGTAAAAAATGAATCTATATTTTTTGATTATTTCATATGAATATTCTCAAAAATCCTCCTAAGTATTTGAAATTTAATAGTTTTAACTTTTCTTGTACCTTGATATGTTGTTTACATGCTTTTCTATCCTTCTTTTGACCTTGTAGTAGCTTCAAAACTTGGAAATATTGACTCTTCCATGGCTTGTTGAATGAAAAACAAAGTTTTGGAATCCTCATTCTTGTTTTCCTTCAATAAATCCTTCTATGATTGTGATAATGTGTGATATGCCTATTGATTTTCTATCTCAGGGAACCCATTTTCATCCAAATCCCACACCTCCTATGAGCATAATAGGGTTTTCATTTTTATGCTCCAAAAATCATAATTTTTGCCATTAAAAATTAGTATTTGGCGTTGAGAAATACTTTCACTAATTCATACCATGGATTCTCCAAAACTAATATCCTTTTACTTTTAGCTGTTAGAAATTTTTCCTTTTAAAACTTTGTTGTAGTAATCTCTACTCTTTAATCTACTTTTGAAAAACATTGATCTCTTCTCTTTAGGATCTCTTCTATGCTATGATACTAGATTGATGGAGTTTATAGCTCAGAAAATAAGTAATATAGAAAAAAACACATAGAAAAATAGGGGAAATAGAATAATAACTAGAATTTATCTTTGCCAATAGAGAGCAAATAATTTAGATATTTTTATTATGCCTCTTGCTATAGATTTACAATCTTCTATTTATGTTTTACCAGAGCTGTGATACTCTCTAACAAATATATTTTATGCAAATAGATTAGCATATAATTTGTCTATTGTATATGATAATAGGACTTTGTTTCTTTACTTACATATATTCCTCTCTCTCGGCATTGTAAAAAAAAAGTATATATTAATAATATGTTTTCTTACAAAAATAGAATAAAAGGTAGCTTCGGTTACAATCATCTAGAGAGAAAGAGAGAGAGAGAGAGAGAGAGAGAGAGAGAGAGAGAGAGAGAGAGAGAGAGAGAGAGAGAGAGAGAGAGAGAGAGAGAGAGAGAGAGAGAGAGAGAGAGAGAGAGAGAGAGAGAGAGAGAGAGAAGAAGAAGAAGAAGAAGAAGAAGAAGAAGAAGAAGAAGAACATTAAATACAGTAGTTGGAGAGAATTTGATAGAAAAGTCTGTGAATGTATTTGATGTGGCAGGGAAGATTAGATACGCTAAGCTATATATGTCCTCGTCTGCCAACAAAATAAAAAATATATAATTATACAAGTTTTATAAAACAATATGGTTCCCTCATCTTGCAGAATCATCCCTAGGTAATTAGTTGTAATAATAAAGTTATATTATGATGAAAAAACATTGAGTTCATTGAGTTATTTAATTTATTTTAATTGACATGATTAAATCCATAAAATAAATCACACTAATCTAAGCAGCTAACTTATAGGTGAGAATAGTGAACCACACTTTTGTGTTGGTTTGATTACATGGATTAAAATTTATTTCCTTAATCTATTCCATAAATAAACAATACAATTTTGGATTATATAATGTTGGGAACACTACACATCATTATCCTTCAAGGCTAAAACATAAAATTAAAACTATTAAACCTAAAAATGTGAAATATTTATTTGTAATAAGTCTAAAAAAAATATTTAACATAATTCAATTATTTCCTTAATTTTAATATTATTCAAATCCCAATCCAATCCCTTACACTAGATAAATTTTATAAAAAATAGTTATGCTTTTGCTTATTTGTTTACAAAGATTATAAGGATATGCAATTGCATACTACAAAAATCACATTAAATTTTATAAAAATAACTATAAGCATGTTACTTAGAGTTTAGTCTTCATACGTGCAATTCTATAGACACAGGGATAACAGGACCCAATTTTAGCCTCAACTCAATCGTTATCAACCTCAATTTTCTTGAGTAAGGCAATCATCCATTCGGGTTGGGGGTCACACACGACCTCCTCATTAAATCAACTATTGCATAAAAATCAAACTCTCTTGGTGAGGATTCATTCTCCTTGCATGATTTCCTTGATCTGCAACAAAACCTTGCTTACCGAATCCTTCCACTTGATGACACTTCATTTTTCCTTCTTGAGATTGTTATTAATTTAATAAAATAATATATAAATATTAATATAATATAATATAAATATATAATAGTAATAGATAGTATATATTTTTTTAGATATATACAAAGCTTTTGATCAGAGTAATAACCAGTTACAATTCAACATTTATAATCGATCAATATCAGTAATACGATCATAACCAACCAATATCCAAAATACCACTACAATCGATGAATATCAACAATATCATCATAATCGGCCACAACCGACCTCCAATGCCTACGAGATTTGAACTTGAGTGATGCATATGACAACCAAGTTTTTTTATCAACACATTCCCATCTCATCGGTAATAATAGATAATATATTATTACTTCTTCTTTATATTATATTTGAAATGTATTTTTTCTATACAATTCATTTCCAAGTTATATGCAGGAACACACTACTTCATTTTCCATCTTCACCTTCATCAAAAAATATCAAATTATTATTACTTAACATTTGTTATACAAAATATGAGGAAGATCAATAATAATTGATTTCTATTGAAATACTATTACAAAAAAATTTAAAAAAAAAAAATCCCTTTATATAAATCTATTTTACCAAAATAGAAATTTTTATCCCTCTAAACAAAATTTAGATCTTTAAAACAAAATTTGCACCTTTAAAACAACCATTAGTGATAATAAAAACTATTTAAACCTTAGATCTTCCCATTAAAACATTTATTTGCTAAATAGTTCCTATAAGCCACTGAGGTGAGTTAAATACATTCGATTAAAATCCCACAAATTTTCGGTAACAATCTAAATTAAAAAATTATCAACCTACGTATTATTTTTGGTGTTGCCATTTAACAGATATATATATAAAATGTGTGACTCTAGATTCATCCATGCTGTCGCCTGTGTCAGCACACAAAGTTCCATTCAAAACGTAACTAAATTCAGTGGCCGACAAAAGGATCTAAATTCAGTGGCTTAATATCTTGAATTTAAAAGCCTAGAGAAGTGGCTCATCCATACGGATAAGGATGGGTATCAGATTTTGTTTGTAGATACGGGTTTATTTGTAACAATCAATTGCTTGATTATATTTGCATTATGTGTCAAATATGAAATTTGTGTATTGCTTGGCGTTACTTCTGTTATTGGCAACATTAGTCGTTGCTTGCATACCATCTCTGATAGTGGAATGCAGCGGTTCAGGATGCACTGTCTTCAACAACCAAGGCTTTTGGGAAGACTTCCATTTGCAAGGCCGGCAATTCTGCTTCTCTTGCCACAGAACTACGGCTCGTAGCCACTGTCCCACAGGCTGTGAAAAACAAGCAGACCATCAACTCGGTGACCGACTTGGCTCATAGCCACCCAAAACTAGAATGTGTGGGAGATGGCAGCCTCATTATCTGTACCAAATACTTTGATTCTATCATAGGAATCAACAGAAATGCAAGAACCATAATCACGGAGTTCGGCGCTCTGATCAGGGACATGACAAAGAGGGCAAGCAATATGTACAAACTCAGTGTGTGCTGACATTAATCAAAATTGTCAATGACAATGTTGACTCATCGACTTTCATGTAGATAACGCTCATGGAGACGCTCCCCAGAGCATTGTCTATTGGATATTCATTCTCCCCGGACCTCACTACCAGCAAAGAGCCTCACATGTCACTACTGAGAACACATGCATCCATGTTGGCACAGACACTTAGACATTAAGATTTGAATGGAATAGTAAGAGCGTGTGCTATTACGCAAGCCCATTACAATATTCCCTATTTCGTGCAGTTGATCCACACATGATGGGAGAAAAGCTACAAAGGAGAAAACGAAGATTGTTAAGCTCGCAAATGCACATGTAGACTCTTATTTTGTCCTGGTTAATCTCGCCCATGCACATGTAGACTCTTATTTTGTCCTGGTTAATCTCGCCCCCTTTACACCCAATGATTATTTATTTTGCTTGTATGTCATGTTAACGATAGGCATTCTCATTACTATGAAACAAGATCACCTAGATCCTGCAAACTATAGTTCATTTGCATCTATGAATTTTCTTTTGAAAAATAGTATTTGTTTTACGACACTTATATATAAACCAAAAATTTCTTCTTTTACATGCACTCTAAACATACAGATTAGGATCAATATTTTTGGGTGTTTTAATGTCAATGCTATTTAAATTATCTTAATATTTTTCTCCTTCACCAATGCATCTTCGTTTTCATTTCTCCACCCCATTTATGATTAAAAACTTGCCATTACATTTTTAACTGCCATAAGTCCAAGAAAAATCAATAAAATTAAATTTTAACTGATACCTAATTTGTGCATTTACTTATATCTTCCCTTTTATTTATCCAATCAATTAGAATAAAACAATGTGGATCTTGAATCAACAATATCTATATGATTGAAGTAAGGATGATGCTCTTATCATTTTGTACCAGAATTTTTGGTATCTTAGCAACGTTTTAGAGTGTCTTTGGGGGTTATATGGCTTTCAGTTATGTTGTTTTCACTTCACTCCATGCCTAAACTAATGGCCAAAGTGTAGTTGCCAATAAGACCTTTGCGTACGCATAGCACATCTATCATTGAAACAAAAAACAACAGGACAAACACCTTCACATCATCCAACATATCGATTTCGGACATCATATCTTCACATGGTATTTAGCCTTTGAAATTTGTAATAGTTTTAAGTTTTAACTCTTTATACTTATGAGCTCTTAGTTGCACACTCTGCTTTGTCCATTATTATTAAATATGATCAATATGGTTTCATTGCCTTTGTGGAGCATCTTTTGTCGTACGCGCCACATTCAAGGATGTGTTTTGCAACACATAAGTGAAGTATATATATTTACAAGATACAAATAGGGCCATGCAATTCTTGATTGGAAAACTAACATGGCTTCATTTAGACAAAGTGGTTAAAAACACTACCTTTACAAGCTGAGACCTAATAAATATGGTCCTTATATCATTCTGCAAGCTATTGGACCTAATATTTTTCTTTTTCATGGACCTTACAATTCATCTATGAGCTGCCCTAATAGGAGGTAGAGATGCGGTTTATGAATCCACATGATATTATTCGATATTATAAGCCTTTTATTTTTAAAAACATTTTGTTGGATACCGAAATTTCATGCAAGACAAAAGTAGACTGCTATAAAACTCGCTAACATGTAAATGGTTTATTGAATTCACAAGCATAGTGGGTACCCTTATCCAATTTGGAAACGATTCTCACACGTAAAATAGAAAATGACTCGCCATGAAATCAATAAAATCAAAATTTTGACCATTCTTTAGCCTTTCTAACCTCATATTATTTATCATTTTTATTCTCGATTTCCTACTTGATTTTTTGGGTATCTTGTATCAAACAATTTTTTTCATATCACCATGGGCACTCCTCTTCTATAATAAGTTGGGTCATTAGAATGATAAAATCCAATTCCTAAAGGACTCTTCAAATAAAATATGTTCACCTCCTTGTGCCAACTGTAACCTTATTTGACCAAATTCTATTCCTCGAGTTGAAATGGATGATTCTCAAAAAGTGCATCAACATTAAACGACAAACAAATATCACATATCTTTTATCTAAATTTTATCAAATGTTTGTTGTGTATTCTCTAGAAGTACACATTGTGTATATGTATCTATAACAATAGCCTTTAAAATTCATCACGCTCAAATCCATTCTTGATTTATCTACCTTTAACTATTTGTTTCCCATTACATTACAAAGAGCACAATTGGAGCATGAAACCTATGCTATACTACTTATTTGTCTTCTAAACTATATTATATAGTAATTAAATTCATTTCCTATTTTTACACCCATTCACTCATTCTCATTCATATACTCTTTACTTATCCCATGTCCCATTACATATCCAGCCATTGTTGCTTCAAACCATCTTTTATATAGTTGTGGATTACATATCCCACCATAATTACATTCTATGAGACCATGCTTAGATGACATATATTTTCAAATAATTCAAGTCATTCCTAGTTTTTTTCTTTTTTTTGAACTATATATTTTTAATGTGTAAATATGAGTTTTAGACTTAATTTTTTTAGCTTTATATTTGTGACATATGTTATCAAACAATTGACATGTTTGTTCTATGCTTCCTCAGTTTGTATACATGTCTATTGGGACATTTAAAACCAATTTCAAATCAAATGATTAGTTCAAAAAAAAATTTGCTCTCTTCTCTAAAATTATGAAGTGCCTAATGTATCTACAATTTTCATTTCCACTGGTGACTTCATGTTCACACCTAATTTATCTACTATAATTTGTTAGGTATTGTATGAAATTTAACATATATTTAACTCATGCAATCCAAAATAGAGCTGAAATCATAATCAATTCAATAACATAATTTATTAAAGACACAAGATATTATTTATCACACTTTGAATATAACACACACATACAAATACCCATAGGTATAAAACCAAATATACAGGCAAGCGACAACCTATAAAATTAAGGAGTAAACATCCCATGATTATATCCTAGAATCTTATGATTTTTTAACAAGTAATAAAAATAATATATTACAGAATATAGTTATAATATATTATACTAAAGAAATATACATAATTTTTTTATAAAAATAATGTTACTATATTACCATATTTATGCATATGGTAAGTAATAAATAGTAAGTATTATTTATCCTATGATAAATAATCTAACAATGTAAATAATATTTTACCCAATGTAAATATTAATCCCTAACATCCCTCCCTCTTAGTTTTTACATGTTAAAATATATCTCATTCTATTTTTATAGCATGTCACCTCTGTGTGCTCATGATCTTCTCTTCAACTATACAACATCGGGCTTGCACAAAACTCTAACACACTGTATTCTTACAAGTGGCTTTCATGGATGGATATAGCCAATACCCAGGCATGAACAAAAACATATGCTTCTATTCAACCTCCACACTTGTCCTCTGATGGTTTTACTTAGCTTCAACCAACAACCTTACCCAATTGGTTTTGTAGGCTCACCAAAAACCTTAAATAATTGGTTTTACAGGTTTATCGCTAACCTTAAAGATAAATAGTTTTTTACAGGGTTACCAATAATCTTTACATCATGATTTTTATAATATATTTTGATTAACATTGTACAATGCTTCTAAAAAATACGTTACATGGGGAATAGTCAAAAGTGAATAGAAATTTACTACATCCATTCTTATTTTGCACACCATATTGAAAAGCTAAAAAACATAACTCTACACCACAACTAAAAAATAGGTCATCATATTAGAAGTGTGTTCCCATCATTGATGAATAATGAGAGTTTCTAAAATGCCTCCTTCCTCCAATGCCTCTAATTTCTTTCATATTAGTGCTTACTCAGAAAATATGATGGTGAAGCTCAATAGATTTTACATTGTTCTTATTAGAATTTTCTTCCCACAATGTGAAACTACATGGATGTTGATTTCCCCTAAAAATAATACATGAGGTATTTTTTTGAGATATATATATATATATATATATATATATATATATATATATATATATATATATATAACACTTGACAATGATTCAATATAATTTATTGACATAAAAATGACTCTTAACTCTCAACTCATTTTAATATCGACTTACATGGATATAAATTTTTAAATAGCACCTATAACATAAAATATGACATTTTAATCTTGAATTAATAATTAACTCAAAACTAACATTTGAGATCAACATTTAAATAATTAAAAATTATATAATACTTATATTCAAAAATTAAAAACTCAAAACTAAAATAGACTCAACTCTAATTACCTAAATACTATAGAATACCGTAGGATTCTCGATAATAAAGAATACCTAAATGAATTCTTTTGACGACTTGTTTTTTAAAGAAATAATTTAACCCCTTATCCTAATGACATTTTTAAACCTAAGAAAGAACTAAATACTATTACCATGAAATGAATTTTATTCAAACATATTTAAATATGATTGACATTGATCAAATTTTTTTGATGCAGGTATAAAGACAACCGAGGGTTGACAGTGGTGTATTCCAAATTAGAAGCATACATAGTAGTCTATATAAATATTTGAATAGGACAAACACAATATGTTGATATGAGAAGAGAATAATAGAATGCTTGTGGAACTCTTGTGGATGGTGAGTGAGATTCCAAGGTCTTAGAAGCTTTCGAATTAGAGAGTTGTAATCTATTGCTTATGGATCGAGCCAAGGTGCTCGATGTTGGATAGGTCAAACTTGTCATTGGATCTACTAGGTGGAGAGAAATTTGTAGCTGGCAGAGAATGGCAGAATAATAGAAGTTACGTTACATGGCCACCAGAGTAATCTCACAAAGATATTATTATCTTTGAAGAGCTGTCATAGACTAATTTGACTAGTCTTTGATGCATATTTGAGTTGGTTCAGATTGTTTTAATACGCTAACAATAATGATAACAATAGTCAAAAGAACCTCCAAATAATGATGACAACTTTGGATTTGCTAGATACTTGATTAAGGTGATCCATTAATGATGATTTAATGAACATGCACGAAGATCTACAAATCATCATGCCTTTGTATTGAGTAGGAATCATACACAGGTATGCTAAACTTGATACGACATAACCAAGGAAGCTGACTATTGATATATAAGAGAACAGTATCTTAGAACCTCTGAATGCATAATTCCCTAATCACTTTATAAAATAATCTATTTTTTTTCAACATACATTGTGTGTATGGATTTTGGATTTTCCATGGACTCTCATGGCTAAACACCAGCTCTAATACCATTTTTAGGTATTGTACAAGTTTTAATAGAGATTTAATTTATTTAATCTACAATAGAGATGAACTCATAATTATTTCAATCACAAAATATATTAAACATACAATATATTATTTATCACAATTTGAATATTACACACTCTTACAAATCCATGTAGGTATAGAGCTAAATATATTGGCAAATGATAACCTATAATTAAGGAGTCAACATCCCATGATTATATGCTAGAATGACATGGTTGTTGAAATAATAATAATAATAATAATAATAATAATAATAATAATAATAATAATAATAATAATAATAATAATAATCAACTTATATTTATAATATACTATACTAACCAAATATATAATATTGTTTTATAATAATAATGTCACTAATTATATTATTGTATTCATCCATACATTTAACTTACAAACAATACATATTATTTATGCTAACATAAATAACTTAATAATATAAACACTAATCCCTAGCATAATTACAAAATATCTTTATAGTTTCAATAACCTAATATAGGTGGTGCCCTTCATTATTTATTGGTATATAGATCCATAGCCCATTTTCATATCTATGTAGTTGATAGATAACCAACATTCACATAACCATTGTTGAAGCGTTGATTGCAGGGATAAATTTAATTAAGTCATAAGAATTTTTTTAATCTATATCAATAATTATCTCTTGACTATAAACATATATGTTTGTGATGTTCAATGTGCATTAGATAAAATATTTATATTATGTAAAAGGGGTGAAAGAGAAGACTACATGAAAAAAATTAAATCAATGAAAGATACAAAAAATTAAATAAATGGGGGATTGTGATGTTTTTTGATTTTGGTGTGCAGGATTAAGAATTGCATGTGTATAAATGTAGTTTAAATTCTAATATTTTGATGTGTAGTAAAAAAATGTCATTATTATTTAGTGCTGAAAAGAAAGTTTATTACTATTAGCAACATGTTATTAAGTCCAAAAAATGTCTTGACAATGTTGTATTTTAATTTTCTAGCTAATAAGGGTTTTCTACATTGTGCCCATTATGTTGTATTGATTGACAAGCTTGCTTTATGTTTATACTTGTGAGATGAAATATATATTTGTGTGGAGGTGGATTATATAATAGTTGTTTCCAAGATGAAAGGGGAGAGGGATGTTTTAGGAGGACTCTTGAGTAAACTATACGAGGATGCCATTTTATTGTATAGTTATTTTCTTGTTATCGAGATCTATTGTGCAAATGAAGAAATTAAATAAGGAGCGTCACATTAGTAATAAAAGGATAGATGAAAAATGAGTATGGATGAGTTGAACATGCCTAATTTAAAAGATGTCCCTGTAGAGTCTTTTGAAGTAGAACAATATTTTGATATTGTGTCCAATTTTTAAGTGCATGGCAATACCACTATTATGCAAAAAAAATCATAGTATAATAAACATGGTTTTTGTTTTACCCATACTCTCATTTATTTTGGGTGAGGAGATATAAGGTTGATTTAATGTCATAAACACTACTTTGGGATACATTTTTTATTGTTTTTAAATAAAATAAACTTTTTAAAATTATGCAATGATGGCTATATGTTGTAATGATCTTTTCATTACTATGTAATTATGCAAGGATGAATATATCCTGTAATGTTATTTTTATAACTATCATGGGATAAATATAAGTTATACAATGATGAGTATATGTTTTAATTATATTTTCATTTAATGACGTTATGAATCTCTAACATATCAACAATTATCTACTATTCGATATTTAGATGGTGTTTATAGTTGTCTAAACACAATCGATGTTCAAAACTATTATGTGTGTTATTAATTTAATTTTGTTCATAGATTTAAATATTTGATCCTTTACAATGTTTACTATGTATTGGATAAATGAAATATTTTTCTTTTACATTGGATCATATGGTGAAAAGGTGGGATCAAATTATGTAACTTCCGCTTCAGAACCCAAACAAGGGTCTGTTGGACTACAATATTATCAAATTGAAATTTTTTCTTGAAACTAATGAGGAATACATGTGGATCGCTTTGGTGGTGGTGATAGAGTTGAAGGCTTTCTGAAAGGAGAATCAAATAAGATGTCATTCCCTAAAAAATTTCATTAGTCCAATTGCATAAACAAATACATCACCTATTCTTGGCAAATAGACAAGGATCAATGCTACCTTGGAATATATCATGTAAGTGACTCCCATTTTATATAGAAACTATTTGTGTATTTGTGTGTTTTTATTTTACGTTCATATGTCATTTTTTGGTAATATTTAAATTTCCAAACACATGATATGTTTAACATATTAGTACAAATATTGGTGTTTATATGGCACCAAAGACTTCCTAAAAATTTATGATGTGCTAAAAGACAAGTCCATAGTGTCGAAGATAGGAAAAGGAAGCCATGGAAGCCAAAGGTGTATAAGGTGTGGTTATCAGTGTCATTTTAGCATCAACTAAATAATCATTGGACCTAATCACGTGTTTCTCATATAAAATCAAGTAGAACATGTTGATAGTCATGACAATCATTATCATGGATATAAATATGAATAGTTCAAGGGGAAAAAATCTTATTTATCTACTTACATTATCTCCCAACTAAATGAATGGGTTCAGAGAATACAATTATTAGAAATTTCTATTGATTCTATCCATATTAAACATCATGAAATGGTACATGTGAAAGCTACAATGTTCAATGGTGAATCATAACAAGATGATTTCCTAAGCAAGGATGATATATACAATAGATAATGCAAAATAAAGGAGCTAAAATATGTCTATAGTCTGAATGATGCAAAAAATGTTTGAGTGTGGGCACTAGAAAATCCCAACAAGTGGTTTGGCTATCAAGGTTACAATGAGGAAGGGATTAATGAGGATGGATAAATTTCTTTGATATTGGGAATCTGACTCCCACAACAACTAGATTTGTTGCTTAAATTTAGGATGGGCATCTTATTGATAATGGGTTCAATGTTTGACTAGAATGAAGATATGATTATAGTTCTGTTATAATAGTAGATCATAAAGGTATTTCTTAACTTAAAACCTCATTTGAGCTATATATTTATCTAAATTTTTAATTATACATGTTTTTGGAGTTTGATTTTAGACACCAAGGAATGCTTATCACATGGGTGGTTATGTTATAGTCATATACTAATGACATTAGCCAATGAAAGTATATATTTATACAAAGAGTACATTTGAAAGACATTGAGAGGAAAATAAATTCCTGCATGTAGACAATACGAGTGTGGAGATAAAATATATTAAGCATGTATATATTATTTGTATACACATAATGAAGTTTTTAAGTTGAATTTAATGAATACCATTGTCACCTTATATTCTAAATTCTTAGAAAGCTATTGTGTTATGCAAGGAAATTCTCAATTGTGAATTTTATTTATACAACTAGTATGTGCATCGGTCATGGTTGAATAATTTGATAGCAATGGTAAAACATGATGATGTAAAATACAGGATGTATAATGAACTAGTGTACATATTGCATAGTTTCACTGATGAAGACATGACAAATAACAAGTCTAAAAAGTTTGTAGACAATTATCAATCCACATAGACCAATTTTGTTGAATATTGGGAACAACATTTACTTCATAATGTTAAAATGTAGTTGAGATGTTGGCATACCCTTCAACATATCTAGAAAGACATATACAACCATATAATCAAACCATTTACACCTAAAAATCTACCTCTTGAGCACCATACAAACTTCTTCATATCATAGGGTGGATTGGTGGGTGCACCAACTAACCACAGTTGGTTACATATATTATTGGTGGCTAAAAATATGTAAGGATATTGGCTTCTCTAGGAACTTCAAGTTTGAGAAACTTGAAAATATTTCATGGTTTAAGGCTTTGAATATTCTAAAATTCCAAGTCGTCTTCCATAGTAGTGTCACTCATATAGTTTGGGTGTGGATTCAAACAAATGAGAAGTTGAATTATCATGTCTATATTACAACACTAGCCATGTCAATGTGCACTTTACCATTTCTACTCCAAGGCTACACTTGTAAACATTGGATTAAGGTAGAGTTAATGAGAGAGAGAAGAAGAGAGTTATTTATCCAAGACATAGAGGATAGTGTGAGTGAGAACATTAATAACAATGAAATAGAGTACAATGTAATTTTTTCCACTATTATTTTCTTTGTTTACTAGTTTGTTGGGAGTCTTAACTAGCTAATATATTTTGAATACACATTGCATAGACAATGGAGTAGGAAATTTAAATGAAATAAAAGTAAATATATATGTCAAAGGATCAAAAATTCTAGATGAAGTTGAATTAAGTGTGGATATTGGAGGATCAAGCCTATAAGATGAACGTGAAGAATTAAATTTAATAGATGATAGTAAAAACTAGCTAAGGGAGGTTGATAATGTAAGACATGTATTTTATTGTACTCATTTTCTTTTATATTTATTTCAATTTCTAAGAAGATGGATTTCACTTTATAAATATATCCTTATTAGTAATGAAATTGATGATTTTGAATCCATGAGATGAGAAGCTTGATATATATTTGACAAATGTGTAACACCGATAAGCACCTTTGAAACATTATGATTCTTCCATAAGTGTATGGCATATTTTTACAATAAGGTATAAAGTATGGTAATATCGAGTACACATGTAATGAATCATCTATTCTAACCAGTGCATGATGGGCATGGTAATACCCTTTACAAAGAGACACTTCATAGTGTAGATGACATTTTTTTATTGTGTCACACCTAAGTATTATACATTTAGAAAAATTAGGCTACCGTGGTTGTTCCTATTATTTCTACACATGATTTTATTTATCAAGCCTTCTATCTACTCTATCTTATGACCCTTAGCCTATTTTATAGTATAACCAGCCTTATATTGATGACACATGCATCCTATCTTATTATAATCCTTAAAATTTAATTATCTTATACATGTAAAATTTCTAAGCCTATGCCTACTCTTATTCTCCCTAGACACTAATTTCAAGGTCAGACATTAGTATCAATGTTACTGTCTGAACTTGATGTCATTATTGAGTTTCCTAAAGTCATCCAATTTTTAAATGAAACATATTATAATTTTTATATAAATATAATATCAACCCTCATTCATTCTTCACCTATAAATCACACTAAAAACACTCATGTTAACAAAAGCTTTCCTATTCTACCCTATTTTGATATCAGTCAAAGGAAAAACCTAGATACTAGTCTAAATTACTAAACGAACAACCATAAGGTCATATTTTCTAGGTTATAAGCTACATCACTATTGTACTTGATCTAGACACATTGCATGATTCACAAAAAACCAACACATAGGGGAAAACTATATGACTCTGATCCCCTATTTTATATTATTACCTATGTATGTAATGGCCTTTAATAATGGGGTCATTGTGGGATAGCTCAACACTGTGTTCCCACTAACCCATTTTCCCCAAGGTCACATTGAAGATGAAAATCTAGGATTTTGCCATTTAACCAGGAGTGATAGCCCATGACGTAAATATAAATGCACCAAAGTGAAGGCAAAGCCAAACATAGAATCATGTAGGTGGTCACATCCTATTTAAGAATATATTGTATATAATACACTATCATCAATACAACTATCCCATGCTGACATAGGTGTTTAAAGATCCAGAGGTACCAGATCCAAAATGTGTCAACTTGTCTAGAACTATCTTCCAATCTACTTCCTTCCTATACTAGATCTAACATTGTATTAATGTCAAAAATAGATAAGTACTATATTTTATGTCATTTATATATCTCACATAATTGTACTTTCCAATGATAGCCTATCTCAAGTTTATAAATCTGATTTTAATTGACCTATTGTAGATATGATATTCACACTTATGCCCTATAATTTCTATATCTTTAAGTGTTTTTACCCAAGTAAACATAGTCTATTATCCAAATTAGGGTTAAACACATATAAACTATGAATAGAAGAAGACATCATAGCATGTCATAGGAGATAACCCTCTTTCTAAACCTTTTTTTTAAGAATCACATAAATTTGGAATAAGGATATAAAGAGGTAAATGAATCAAAATAGAGAGGCTTGATGGAGATAAATTAGCTTAAGTGTGCTCCTATGTTGGTTACAATGAGAAGTTATTAAAAGGTCCTACATTTTGGCTATCATGTGATCAAAATATATACCTATGACTAGAAAAACTTTCAATGATGTAAATATGTGTTTCATGTTTTTTAAATATGATTCCAATTGATACATCATTAATTTTTTCACTAACCCATTTATATGTATATTAAACTTATAAATTTAATTTGGTAATTTTAGCCTATAGCTCATAGGTTTTGAATGTATGCCATATTTTCACATGGTTATCTTAAGCTCTATTGATATTCTTATTGAGTCATTTCATCATGTGGATAAGTACTTATGAATTTTAGGTAAATAAAATTTGTTTTTCTAGTTCAAATTTGAAAGGAAATATTCTATTTCTCTTAATAGGACTTATAGAATATGTTTATGGTAATTAGATTAGAGCATGTTTATTGTATCCACTTATTGTTAGATTGTAAAAACCCTTGGATCTATCAGAGTTGTTGCCAGGATCTAGATAATGCGAGTGCAATAGAGACGTGATCACATGAGTTGAAGCAAGTGCACACCACATAGATGCTAAAGCAATTTGAAAATAACACAAGAAGATAAATTGCACAAGACAAAATGTAGAAAACCAAAATCTGATTAACATGAGATGGCCAAAGTGACGAATACATATAGGAGAGTACGTAAGTAACTCCTCCATAAAAGGTGGACAAGGCACCCCAAGAATAGACTGTAACTCCTCCATGAAAGGTGGTGACAAGGTGCTAAGAATAGAGAAGTAACTCCCATCAAGGGAGTTACTTATGACATTCTTATGACACCTATGACACATCTATGACACACACCTCCACATAAGCTAGCCTATCCCACAAATGTAGAAAAACTCCATGTATGCACAAGAAATACAATTTTCCTAATTAATAAATAGGGAAAAATAAAAACCTACACTAATACCCCCCCCATAAGCGCAACTTAGGTGGGCAGTGTGGAAATATAAAATGGGTCCTGATAACCAGGCCTGATGAGGTACCCATGTACAAATGCAATCTCCCATAAGATAGAGAAAAGGAGAAAACCCGTAGGAAAAAACTCCCCCCTAAAAGAGAGACATAAAAGAAAAGAAGAGGCTAGAAGCCCCCCCCAAAGATGAGGCTACTACAGATGTGGACCACACCCCAAGAAGAGCTTGTAGATAAATGAACTTGCTCTCAGTGAAAGGTTTGGTGAAGATGTCTGCAACCTACTCCACAAACTGACAAAATATCAAGTCAATGACCTGACTATGAATAAGCTCCTGAATGAAATGCATGTGAATCTCTATGTGCTTGGTCTACTGGTACTAAACTGGATTCCTACAAATCTGAATGGTACTCTAGTTATCACAATAAATGATGGTGGGCTACCTGATAGGAATGCCAAACTCAAAAATAATCCCCTAAAGCCAAATAGCCTCAGTAGTTACATTAACAGCTCCCCTGTACTCTACCTCTATGGATGATATAGCAATAACATTCTACTTCTTGCTAGACCAACTGATAGGACCATAACCTAGAGAGAAATTGTAACTAGAAGTGGACTTATGAGTCTATGAATCACCAGCCCAGTTTGAATCTGTATATCCAACCAAGTCAACCTCTATGCCAAATCTATAATGAATCTCGTATCTATGTGAACCCTGTATGTAATGCAAGATCCTTTTAGTTTCTTTCCAATGTAGCTCATGAGGTTCTTGCATGAATCTGGAGACAAGTCCCACTGTATATAATATGTTGGGCCTGGTGTGAGTCAAGTAGATGAGACTACCAATAAGTTGTCGATACCGAGTGGCATCAATCAATGGTGAAGAATAGTCAGCCTCAAGCTTGACTTCTAATAGAAAGGGAGTCAGAGATGGCTGGCAATCAGCCATGTGAAACTGAGCTAATAAGTCAAGAGCATACTGAGGCTATGCAAGAGAAATCCCTGAATCTGACTGTGAGATCTCGATGCCAAGGAAGTAGTGCAACAATCCCAAGTCTATCATGTCAAATCTATCTTGAAGAGATGCCTTCACCGCTACAATAGCCGATGAAGAACTGCCAGTGATCAAAAGGTCATCAACATATAGAACCAAAATCAAGAGCAAATCATCTTGCCGTAAAAGTAGACATTGGGATCAGAATGGCACCTAGTGAAACCCACTATGAGAAGGAAGGAGTCCATCTTGGCATACCAAGCTCGAGGGGCCTGTTTGAGGCCATAGATAGATTTTCTAAGTCTGCATACTAAGGAAGAATCTTGAACAAATATCGAAAGCTGCTCCATGTAGATCTCCTCTTTTAGGTCTCCATGAAGAAAGGCACTCTTCACATCAATCTGATGCACATCCCAACCATGTGTTGCGATAATAACCAAGGTGATTTGGATAGAATTCATCTTTGCAATGGGTGCAAAGATCTCTGAGTAGTCAATGCCTGCCACCTGTGAGAAACCCTTGGTGACTAATCATGCCTTATACTTATCAACCGACCCATTTTGCTGCAAACTTGGTCCAATATATCCACCTACATCAAACCACCTTTCTTCCCTTTGGAAGTGAAGTCAAGTCCCAAGTGTGATTTTTGATTAAGGAAGAATATTCTTCCTCCATAGCACTATCCCACTCAAGTACCCCAGATGCCTCTCAAAAAGTCTGTGGATCTAAAACTAAAGCAAAGAAGGCATGTGGATCTCTTTGAAAATCCCCCTAGTATGTTTGTCATCTGTGGGATCTCCTGCCCAAGTGCTAGCACTCTCAAGTGTCTGTCTGGCCCAAAGTGGCCCAAAAGTGGGTGAGTCAGGTGCTAACTCCTCATCTACTGACTGACTAGTGGTGGATGACTCTGCATCACTGTCCTTGTTGTCTAAACTCAAAGAAGAAGAAGATGTCTCTAGCTTAAGAACTTATGGTGGCTAATCTAAATCTGACGAGGAATCATCATGAAGAAGTAGATCCAATGAGGGATAAGAAGTTTTAAGTGTTGAGTCTTTAGGACTCTCCTAAAAATGGACACTTCTCTCGATGAATAACTCATGAGTGACTGGATCTAGAAGGTGATATCCCTTAATACCATCTGAATATCCTACAAAGATGCAAGGCTTGGACTGACATTCCATAGCTTTGCATTTATTCTTCAAAATGTGGGCCATGGCTGGGGATCCAAAAACTCTAAGGTGCTCAACATCAGGTTTCCTTTTATGCCATGCTTTAAATGGTGTTATCCCTTTCAAAACTTTGTGAGGAACCCTATTTTGAATGTAGCAAGTACAATTGATGGCTTCGGCCCAGTACTGTGGTGCTAAGGATTTGGAGTGAATCATATAGCTACCCATCTGTTTCAAGAACCTATTTTTATGTTCTACAACCCCATTCTGTGAAGGACTGTAAGTGACTATGTGCTGCAAATCAATCCCCTTTGTGGTGCAAAATTGCTCAAACTTGATGCTGACATACTCCTCTCCATTATCAGTTCAAAGAACCTTGATGGATTTCTCACTCTATTTCTCAACAAGAGCCTTAAAGTCTATAAAATTTTTAAACACTTCAGACTTTTGTTTTAGAAATTATATCCAAGTGTACCTAGATAAATCATCAATGAAAGTGAGGATGTACTTCACCCTTGTGAAAGATGGTTTGGGAAAGGGTCCCAATACATCACTGTGGACTAAATCCAAAGGTTGTGAAGCCCTCCAAGTTTTGCCTTTGTCAAATTTTTCTTTGGGATGCTTCCCAAGGGAACACCCCTCGCAAATTCCTTTTGAGAATTGGACACAAGGCAAGCCAATGACCATGTCATTTTTGCAAAGTTGCAAAGGTAGCTGTAGTTAAGGTGGCCAAACTGCTCATGCCATAATTTTCTAACTCCATCTAAATGAGTCATCAAAGCTGTTGGAGAAGAATCTGATGAAAAATGTGAGAAGGTGTATAACCTTGCTTGGTGATCTACCCTACCCACTGCCACTGTAGTATCAATATGCAACTCCTTGATAGCCACTGAATCTGGTGAAAACATAACTCCCATGCCCCGACTAATGTCAGTGATTTGGTACACTGATAGGAGATTGGTTGAAAGAGAAGGAACACTTAGAACATTATTGAATGTTCCTCCTTCCATTTCAACTGACCCTCTCCCTGCAATAGAAATTAATGTGTCATCACCCAAACTAATTGAAGTCATACTACAAGGCTCTAAAGATGAAAACTCAACTAGTGAAGAGCCCATATGGTGAGAAGCACCCGAGTCGATGACCCATAAAGATGTAGAATCTACTTTAGCTATAAGGACCTTTCCCTTTTCTTTCTCCTTACCCTTGCCTTTTGCCTTGGTAGAATCTTGGGTAGATGAATTTTGCTTGATGGACTCAAGAACACCTATGTTGTTCCTCTCTAGAAGATGAGTTAAGTGATCAATTTGTTTCTTCATGCATTTGTGTTCATCATGCCCTATATTTTTACAATAGGCACACTTAGCCTTCTCCTTCTTAGGTTTAGCATTGGAGGATGAAGACTCAGTGTTATTTTTGGCAAGATTGTTGTTTTCTTTTTTCTTCTCCTAGTCCTTGTTCTTTTTCTTCTTCTCCTTTGTTAAAGTCTTATCCTTACCATTTCTAGCTATCAAAGCTTGGGGTTGAGTAGACTTCATTGTGCCCATTTGAATTAGCTTATCTTTCTCCCTAGTCAAGTCAGCAATTAATGAATCTAAAGAAGGCATTTTCCATGTAGTGCCAAGGGCACTTTTTGTGTCATGGAAAGTGGAGACAAAGACTGAATAGTTTGGACCTAACTTTGTGAGAATAGAAAGTATGAGTTGATCATCTTTCTTCTCTATCACGCATTATTTCAATTGCAATCTAAGGGCCTTAAACTTCCTATAGGGTGTCAAAGTTGCTAGGACTTAGACTTATGATTCATTTTTGAGCTCATGACCTCTCATCTCATCAAACTTCCCAAATAAGTTTTCTAAAGTGTCCCATATGTCATTAGGAGTCTGGAAGGATTATAGATGGAAGAGAATTTTTGGAGACACAGACAAGCTCAGTAATCCATAGGCTTCATCACTACGGTTCTACCACTTGACCTTTTTAGTATCAGTGTTGGGTTCTACTTCAGTACCCATGGTGATCTTATACAACCCTTTGCTTCTAAGAATGATTGACATTTTAACCTTCCATTCATGATAGTTGAAGGGTGTTAAGGGTTTAAGTTGAAAATAATCCATTTTTAGCTAATTTTAGGTGAAGTTTTGTTGATTGCAAGTTATGCAATTATGCAGAAAGGAGAATGAAAGCAAAGATATGCAAGTTGTGAAAATCAATCACACCCCCTTGAAATATTAAGCCCCCCCAAAATATGCAAGTGCATGCTCAAAATACATCGGTCTCAGCTGAGAATGCGTCTTAGAGCAATCAGTGCAAGACTTAAGCAAATAAGACGTCAAACTCAACCGAAAATGCGTCTCGGGAAACCCAAATTTTAGCCACTTTATAAAATAGTGAATTTTTAACAAATAACAAGCTTAAGATGTGGAGAATTTAATTACAAACACTTTTGAAAAAAATGGAACCCAAATTTGAGCTACCATTTACAAGATATTAAAGGTTTAATTTTCCTGTAAACTAGTATTTTTGCAAAAAAAATCACTAAAACATTAAAAAAATGCATGTTATGAAAGAGAAAGTGGCCTTCCAACCACTTCTTAGATTTGGCATAGAACGAGGAATCCAAGGGAGGTTTGTGTGAGGGGGAATTGGCCTCCCGCCAACCTGAGCCTCACCCTTCATCTTCGACAGGCAAAGATACAAGTTTTAAATGAAAACCCTCTAATTACAAAACTATCTAAAAAACTAAATATTTAGTCAAATTGACTATTTTTTATTTTATAAGTCAATTTTTAACTAAAATTAATGAAGCTTAGATAGAATGAAGGATTGCCAAGTGTCCAAGGGGTGCCACATGGGATGCCAAGTAAGGAAGGGGTGCCAAAATAGCACAGTCCAAAATTTAACTCAGAAAAGACAAAAAAATAAATGTAGACATGTGCTAGATGCTGTACGGCTTGATGGCATGGCAGAACTGAAGCCCAAAAGCTAGGCATAGAAGCTTGGCATTGTTGAAGGTGCCTTGTTGGAAGGATAATAGTAGACTTGGAAAAAAAGATGCACCATTAGAAAATCTATGTCATAGCAAGCTGGATGTCGTACAACTAATGGTGTGGCTATAAAAGGATGCTGGGAGTTGCAGAAAGTTGGCATGCTATTTCGGGCTGAAAGGACTGTTGCTTGGAGTTGATTCTCCTCCCTCTGCTCTATGTACTCAACAATGGTGCCCAAGTTAACCGCTAAATTAGCCCCTAAAGTGAAGACAACCAAGATACCCAAAGGCCAAGGATTCCCAAGAAAATGATACCAGAAATGATGTATTTTATTTATTTATTTTAGATTAGATCTAAAAAATAAAAAACACAAAGATAACTCCACTCCTCTTGATTTCAAAATGAACTAAAATCATAACCAGACACATGATTACCATTCTTGCTCTGATACCATATCGGAGTTGTTTCCAAAATCCAAATAATGTGAGTGCAATGGAGACATGATCACATAAGTTGAAGCAAGTGCACACCACATAGATGCTAAAGCAATTTTAAAATCACACAAGAAGATAAATTGCACAAGACAGAATGGAAAAAACCAAAATCTGATTAACATGAGATGGCCAAAGTGAGGAATACATATAGGAGAGTACGTAAGTAACTCCTCCACAAAAGGTGGACAAGGCACCCCAAGAGTAGACTGTAACTCCTCCATGAAAGGTGGTGACAAGGTGCTAAGAATATAGAAGTAACTCCCATCAAGGGAGTTACTTATGACACCTATGACACATCTATGACACACACCTCCACATAAGCTAGCCTATCCCACAAATGTAGGAAAACTCCATGTATGCACAAGAAATACAATTTTCTTAATTAATAAATAGGGGAAAATAACAACCTACACTAATAGGATCTAGTATACACCATGGGATACGAGTGTTAAAAATAATTATCGTGATTAATATTTAACGTCATATTTACTTTGAAATCTATGATCAATTGAATTATTTTAGGTAAAACAAAAACTTTAATTAATGGAAACATAAGTTATACTTTTAGACATGTCTTATTTTATATCATTCCTGTGATAACTACATTTATGTTCCTTAGTTCTAAATGTATACCACATTTTGACCAATATGTAATGTGTATGACACATCTCCATAAAGTTCAACAAATGTTGACAACATTTTTTTAAAACTCTTGGTGCTAGTAATCCCTATCAACTCATATTATCATCAACAATCGATCAAAGACTTACCAATGCTATATATTCTCCCTTATCAGTGGAGAGGAGAGAAGCTATGCAATGAGATAAAAATAAATAAAAAAAATCGTGTCTAATCCATGTCATGAATATAAAGTATATAAATCCAAAACTATAATTGAAATAAGCAAATTATTAATATCAAAATTGCCATTCAAGCATTGAACCCAAACTCTGAGTGAATAGCTAATAGGAGAAGTGTAATAGTACTCCAACCTCTAACATGACACTTAAAATTTATAAATCACAAGAATAATGATGCACCTATAAAAGATGGGATGGTAACTAATATCACAATAATGAGGTGACATTACAAAAAAAAAATTTTTGAAGGTGTCGGTTTCCATTGAAAATAAACCTGTATGTACACTATTTTTAATACATTTATCATAAAACTCATACTAATAAACTAAAAATTATAAAAGTGATCATTTCGATGTGTTTTAAATTTCCAATAACCTATAAATTTACTATTCACATGATCACCTTTGGACAAAATATTGACTTGTTGACAAAAGTGTCATAATACAAGCTACTCAATGACAAATGTGACACAATTGTAACCTAAATAAAATATTGGGAAATTTTAACTCTTGACCTCTCTCATTTCATGTAACTAACAAAGCATTTTTTTCCAACCCCTCTACATGTAATTTTGGAATATGAGTGGAGAATATCATATGTAAACTTGATTTTTTCTGATTTGTACAATTGTGTGTGTAAAAATAATGTTAAATCAATTCACCGGCTATTTTAATTCATGTGAAAAATATTAATGCCTTTATTCCCTAGTGGATCCCACAAAAAAATATTTTTAAAGCATATTGATAATAAATTATTATCATTCACTTTTTCACCCTATTTCTACTTTCCATGCTATAGGGAATACATACAAGTTCTGCTAAAACTATACTACTTATACATGCCCATATTTACTCCAAACATTTCTATAAATATGGGAAAATACCACAATTAAAGATTGAGTCCATATAAATAGATATTTATTTGAATTTTAAGTTGGTAAAACACATTTATATTAATATTATAATAGATAGGACACTGCTATTGCATATGGAGGTTGTATGAGTTTAGGGAGAGGTCGTATAAGTCCAAAAAAGTTTCAATTATTTA
This sequence comes from Torreya grandis, assembly GCA_037957365.1. Classification (NCBI taxonomy): domain Eukaryota; kingdom Viridiplantae; phylum Streptophyta; class Pinopsida; order Cupressales; family Taxaceae; genus Torreya; species Torreya grandis. Next base: position 44,108 of record JARHVA010004464.1, read on the forward strand.
TAGAACAATTTAAATTGAATTTCAATTCATGTAAATATTTCAAGTAGAAATCAAAATGCCATGGAATTTTCTATTCAACATTGAAATGTCGTATCATTCATAAACTAGGGTTAAAATATCCAAAAGTCATACAAATGGTATTGTAGGGAATGTAAATCAATTTTTAGGTCTACAAATGAAGGTTGGTGTATGTAGAATGATTTTAGGGATGAATTTTTTTGTGATAGTCCATATAACAGAGGGTTTTGTATATTTGAACAATAAACCTTTAAATTTGTAAACCTAATAATCTATACAAAATGAGTTTTTAATATATAATGCAGGGACCAAGGATTTTATAGGGATTTTTAAAAATTGAAGATTGGAAAGAAAAATAGATGCTCAAACCTTGATATTACTCTTCTGCATTGCTCTTTCAAACTTCACTTTCAAGTGAAGTTTAAATTAAACTATACTTTCATTGGGCTTCACATTTACTAGCAAATTATTTTTTCTTAGCTTCAATACCACATATGGGACTACTCACACAGTGGTAAATATGGAAATTACACTATAAAGGTTGGATAAAGCTTTGAACAAAGGTAATAATTATATATTACAAATATTTCTAAAAGTCGCAAGATTATAAAGCTTTTACAAGAAGATATTATTATCCACAATTGGCCACCATGAATGAGGACCATTCAAAACTTTATTTCTAGTCGTGTCTAACCTTGTTGGTGGTCTCTTGATAGTTTTGGTCTTGGTCTATTGGTCAACCTTGGTCATAAGAGGTGCCTTTTCAAGTGATTAGTCATCCTATGGTCTATTTCATGGTCTAGAAGAGTGATTCATACCCCTAGTCCTATCATTATCTCCTTCATAAAAGTCTCATTTAGGTGTTTGGAAAAGTTAAGGTATTTTATCAATGTTTAAGGTTGCTTTGCCAAGGTCATGGTATGTTAGTATATGGTGAGATGTTGGTCTTTTGACCTCCAAGGATACATGATGTTATATGGTGAAAGTGAGTTTATAGATACAAGGTATAGCAAGGTTAAAACATTTTTGTTTCATGTTTAACAAAGGGTAAGGTTATTTTGGAGATATTACGGTAATGTCTACATTTTCTAACTAGAATAATTAAGTGCATTGTGAGACCTTTAATGCATTTCTAAGCTCTTCTAAGGTTATTTATCCCCCACACATTCACCCAAGTCAATTTAACATGAAAAAAGTGCTTGGACCGTCCAAAGATCAAGAAAGTGGAGTATAACATAGAAATACACTTGTCAATAGCTTTGAAAGCAATTTTTCAATGTGGAGATGGTTAGTTTATGTTATAAATGGATGGTTTCATGTTTCTTATAGGTTTATAGGTTCAAATCAAAATTTTTTTAGCATTGACTTAAATGAATATGATATCACAAAAATAATTCCTTGCTCTAAACCTTGAGAGGAGAATATGCAATCTAATTTGAATTGATATATAATTATAAGAAACACATATAACTTAAAACAATAAAATACCATACCACATGATTATGTGGGTAGAACCCTTATGGTAAAAAAACCCTCACTTCAAAGTATATTAATGTATTATTGACAATAAACATGACTTACAACACACTTTCAGAGCAAACCTTCTCATAAGCATCATTAGTGTAATACATAGGAGAGAAACTAGTTCCATAGAGATTCAATGCCTTTGCATAACTCTCAAGCTTACAAAGCTTAACTACAACCTTACTAGCTTCATACATTTTAGCTACTTTCTTCACGTTACAAAGGAGAACACATCTTACTCATATAAATTTAGAAGGAAGATTACAAAAGATGAATCACTATATAGGCATAGTGGAATGCTTATAGTCTTGTGCAAAGGTTAAAAGTAGATCCTCCATTATTTCATGCCTTAAAAACTTGTTCTCCACTCACCTTTTACACTTGTCCCCCACTCAAGATCATGAGGTCAACTAAAAAATGTGCCCCATATCTATCCTTGTCATTTTGCACTAGAAGCAAATCATGTGAATCACTAAAGAGACCCAACTTGTCCCTTTAGTGGAGTTGGATGGCACACAACATTCACATCAACTTTATCTCATGTAGATTCCTCCTTGGGCCATAAAAACTCATCCACAATCCACATCATCACATGCATCACCTGCATAGTCATTGCCAAATCACCACCATCACCACATCACATGAATAATGGCTGTGGATAGTGACTTTGAATTGTAGCTTGTGAATAGTGACTCTTAAATAGTGATTTATGAATAGTAACTCAAGAAAATTATCCTAACTTGTCAAGGTTGAGACACCTCAATTCCTAGTAACATTCTCCCACTTTTTAAATACCTTTTAAGACCCATAGGAATTTTACCAACATGAACATAATAGCAAGGGGCTAGGAAGCCCATAGACTCTGAGCACCATCTAAACTTCTTTGTGTTCATGGGCTTAATCAATGAATCTATAACATTTATCAAGGTTTCTATCTTTATCAACTCCAACCTACCATCCTTGACCATGTCTCTCACAAAATGATATTGTACATTAATATGTTTGGTCCTAGCATGAAATGTCAAGTTATTTGCTAGGTAAATGACACTCTGACTGTCACAATAAACTGTCACTACACCATGTTTCAACCTAATATTTGAACAAAATATCTTAATCCAAATGGCTTATTTATAGGTATGAGTAGCTTTCATACACTCTACCTCTATAGTGGGAAAAGTGACCACAACCTATCTCTTACTCATCCAACTTATTTCACCACCAAATAAAGTAAACACATAAGCACTAGTAGATCTTCTACTGTCAACATCACATACCCAATCTAAATCCACATAACCATGAATGTCAAGAGGATGACCATCTCCAATCATGTTAATATAATAACATAAGGAATACTTTAATGTACCTTGCAAATATCTAATGACCCTTCTAACTACATCCCATTGCACTCTACTAGGACTAGACATATAATAGGAAATAACTCCCACTTTTGGGGTAATGTGTAGTCTAGTACAAACCATAGAATATATTAAACTTCAAACTATACTCTAGTAGGGAACTCTACTCTTGTCTTCCATATATAATGTGGATATAGGACATTGTGTAGTAGATAAATTCATTCCAATGGAAAAGGGAACACATGATGGTCTGTAATCCTGTATGTTAAATATTTATAAAATTAAATTCACATACTTACTCTATCCAAGCAATAGATTTATGTTATGTCTCTTTCTTCTAATCTTCATCCCAATAAAGTGTCTTGTAGAACCAAGTTCTTTCATCTCAAATTTTGTTGAGAGCTGATATTTAAGCTCTAAAATCAAAACTTTCCCATTTCAAAGAAACACCATATCATTAACATATTACGAAATAATTAAGAAATGATCACCATCATTTTTATAAAAAACATAATGATCAAATTTAGATTGTTCAAAACCCAAACTCAATACATATGTATCAAATTTCTAGTACCCCATCCTAGCACACTTTTTGAGACCATACAAGGATTTCTTTAACTTGTAAACAAAATTTATTTTACCTTTTACCACATAGTGTTATGTATGTGTCACATAATTTTCTTCCTCTAGATCTTCATGAATGAACGTAGTCTTCACATCCATTTGCTCAATCTCTAAATCATAAGCTTTTGCAATAAAAAGTAAGAATCTAATGAATGTCATTTTAACAATAAGATAAAATATCCCACCATAATCAACACCCTCAACCTGAGAGTAACCTTTTAAAACTAATTGAGCTTTGTAATTTTAAACACTGCCATGTAAACCAATCTTTTTCTTAAACACCCATTTACATCCAATAGTCTTATGTCCTTCAGGTAGTGGTACAAGGTCCCATGTATCATTATTTTTTAAAGCTACCATTTCTTATTCCATAGCAACCTTCTAGGACTATGCATTATTTATACCCAAATATTTGTCTATAGATATTGGTTCATCAATGTTAGTACTCAAAGAAAATATACATCTTCAATCATCAAGATAATATCTTTTTGGTAGTTATCTATGCCTTGTATACCTTCGAATAAGCTTAAATAAAGGTTCTTATTCATTTACCTCCTCTTCAAGATATTTAGAGCTCGATGAGTTCTCCTCAACTTCTTGTCTCTGTCATGGCCTCAACTTAACTTTCTCAGACATAAGAGGAAGTTGAATCACTTCTTTTATTTTTATTTTATCTAGATGTTGTATAACAGAAGAAGGCTTAGTTTCTTTAAAAATAATACTTATAGAATATATCACCTTCTGTGATACTAAATCCCAAAGATTATATCCGTTCACATCTTAATTTTAACCAATGAAGATACATGTCATAGCCTTGTTCTAAAACTTTAGTCTTCGTATAAGTACTATTGCACTCAACTGAGCATGCATCAAGCTTGTACAAAGTGCCAATCTTGACACCTTTAGCTATCACCATATCACCTCTTACAATCTTAAAATTTACTTCAAAAACTACAACATCCACACCCTCATCTATTGGTTTTCTCATAGATAATAAGTTAGGATCTAACCTAGGGATATACAACACACCATCAAACCATTTAATCCTTCCACCTAGAAATATGATTTTAACTCTACCACAACCAATAATGGTTAGAAAATAATCATCACCCAAGTACACCTTACCTCCATCATATTTTTCATACTTAAAAAACTAATTTCTATTAGAGGTCATATGGTAAGATGCACCTAAATCAATTAATCATGCATCATTATCTACAAAAGTTTCCAAGGCTACAATGAATGTGTTACTATCTTCTTTCTCAAATTTTCAATTAGAATCATACTTTTTTTTATTGTTTATAATCTAATCCCTAGTGACCGTGTTTGCCACAATTCTAGAATATCACCTTGGGATTTCTAGGAGATTTGGATCTCCCCATGGACTTGGATCTAGACTTTTCATGCTTCTCATTTTTCTTGCCTTTTTTTGTAGATTTTCCACAAAAATTTAGGTTCCTTTTGGCATTGATGTAAACTTTCCTTCTCATTTATTTAGAAATCAAAGAACCTAAAACATCCACAACTTTTAAGGTTATATAAATCCTTCATATAGCCATAAAAAGAGAATCCCATAAGTTAGGCAAAGAATAAAGTAAATTTGACATCTCTCTTCCTCATCCATTTTCACACCAATTGATACTAATTGATCCACCAACATATTAAATGCTTCCAAGTGATCTATAATTTTTTCACCTTCTTCCATTTTCAAATAATACTAATTATTTCTCGCGAAAATTTTATTAACAAGAGATTTAACTTGGTAGATCTCATCTAATTTCTTCACAACTTCTTTGTTGTGGTTCCTTCATGGACATTAATCAGTACATAATCTATAAGATATAATCTAATGAGACCTTTGTATTTTTAATCCATAACATCATACTTAGATACTTCATATATATCCATAGGTTTCTATATACTTTCATCAATGGCTTGCCATAGATCTTGATCAACCAACATATCTTGCATTTTTAGCTTCCACATCTAAAAATTATTCCCTAAATTTTTTTAAACATGTATTCTCGCTGATGTGTTTTCCATCTTAGAATTCCTGCAACAAAAATCTCTAAATATTTCTTGCAAAATCTCGCACTAAAAATTGCATTATTTTAAAAAAATCCAAAAAACCCATAACTAGAACCAAAACTGGCCATGCTTTGATACCACTTGAAAGGAATACAAGATTACAGAAACAATTCATTACACTAAACCTTGAGAGGAAAATATGCAATCTAATTTTAGCTTATATATAATTATAATAAAACCATATAAATTAAAATAATAGCATACCATAACACATGATTACGTGGGGAAAATTCTTATGGGAAAAAAAATCACACTCCAATGTAGGTCAATGTATTATTGACAATCAACACCAATTATAACACCCTTATAGAGCACACCTTCATAGGAGCGTCACTAGTATACTACACAAGAGACAAATTGGTTCCATAGAGTTTCAATGCCTTTGTATAACTCTTAAGCTTACAAAGGTTAACTACAAGCTTACTAGCTTCATAGATCTTAGCTACTTGCTTCAACTTATAAAGGAGAACACATCTTATATAAATCTACAAAGAAGATTACAAAATAAAAAACTTCGTGGTCAAGGCAAAAAATGTGCCATCCTTTAGTGGCATCACTATTTAGGAATAGTGGCATGATTGTAGTCTTTTGTAAAGGTTAAAAATTGATCCTCCATTTTGATAAATCATCCTTCACTTTCACATGCGTATAAAATATATGCTTTTTTTACCTTTGGCACTTGTCCCCACTCAAAATCATGAGTCCAAATAAGAAATACACCCCATATCTATCTTTTGTAATTTTGCAATAAAATTATATCATATGAATCACTAAGGACACCCAACTTATCCCTTTAGTGGAATGGGACACCCCACTCCATTCACATCAACTTTATCTCATGTATATTTCTCCATGGGACATGAAAACTCATCTAAAATCTAGATCATCACCTAAATCATCACCTACGTCACCTACCACATCACCTGCATAGGCATTTCCACCTCATCACATGAATAGTGATTATGAATAATGACTATGAATAGTAGATTATACATAGTTACTCATGAATAGTGATTTTTGAATAGTAACTATTGATTAGTATCCTAACCTATCAGTGTTGAGACACCTCAATTTCCAACATTGGCATGTCTAAATAATGCAAAAATGTTTTATCTCCTTCATCAACCCACTTATAAGCTAGTGAAGGTCATTTTAAGGTGTTCATTCTGTGAAGACGAAGGATATTTGGAACCATTTATATTAGGGGTGGATATGGGACATTATTCCCTTGAAATTATAAGAATTGTTTTGAATATTGGAGGGTTTTAATTTATGAATAATTGCTAATAATTTATGCGGCCTAAAACCCTTCGTAAACCATAGAGGCAGAGGTTTTTCTTGTCTCTATGAGTTTTAAGAATTAGTGCATGAAAATGGTATGTTTTTGGGTCTCCTTATGGGTCTACATATCCACCTCACATCATATATCACCATCAGTGGCACGTATGAGTAGATAAAATGATAAAAATGTTATGTTTTTTTTATTTTTGGAAGGTGGTAGGTAGGGTTTTTTAAAGTATCAATGGCATTGAGCATTGAATAAATTGTGTATGGCATGAAAAAACTATAGTCAATTTTTTCCAAGTCATGTAAATTCTCCAAGTATCACTCTTACATTAATGAGGCAGTGAGCTTTAAGTAAATAGGATGTTTATACATGTACAAACTGATTGTGTAAACTTGCATGTATGGTTGAGATGGCATTTGCCAAAGATGAATATTCTTAATTATACAGATCTTAAAATAAGAAAAACTATATTCATATAGTCTCCAAAATCACTCTCAAGGAGATGTTTCACATGACAGATCCTAGGAGCTACTAGTTGTAATATCTTTCATCAAGACCAAGTCCAAAAATAGTTTTGTCAACCTACAAGTCTGTAAACATGTAGGTCAATATTGGAACCAAAATGAGTGTATGGGAATCATAGATAGATTTTTGAAGACATGATATTCTGCACTCATTCCTTTTTAAAACTCCTTTGTTAGCTTTGATATTTAATTTTATTTGATCAATGGTGAATGGATGGAAGAAGTTTTTATGTATCTAAAATAATCATCTTTTAAGTCTACCTACAGGGTGATTAAGTAGCAAACAAACCTATTCAAGGGAAAGGAGTGGTAGTGGTGAAGCATTAGAAGAAAAATATTCATTCCTAGTACTCTTATTGTGATCCCCAAATATGTATTTAATGCATATACATCCAAATGTCTACTAAAACATTCCATAGAAAGGTCTTATGAGCATCTCCATTGAGGTTTTGATAAGTGGTACAAGTGATATGGGCATTAATATAATTTTGGTGGAGATAAGAGAATCTCAAAAATTGTGTATCAATAGATCAAACTCATAAATCATCTTGAGATACACTTATAGGTCATAGAGCTAAAGAAAAAAAGTTTAATGTTTGCCAAAAAAATCTAAGTTCTTAGAGATAATGTATGTTGTGAGAAGAAAATTAGATAAGTAAGACTGCAAAGGATATTCCTTGAATATTTATGCATTATATATATAATTGTCATCTTGTGTATTTTGTCATATCCTCTCAGCTTGTGAAAGGATAGAAGGTAATTAGTCTCCTCATTTTGGCACCATCATATAAGAAAAGAATATGAAGAGTTAGGAACTAGACTGATTATAAATATGTATTCTTGTATGAAGAAGTTGATGACCCCTTTTATTGAGAACAATATATGCTATCTAGTTCATGGTTACCTATCTAACTTCTTGTGTTTATCCATGTTTTGTGTTATAATTCTTAATTCTATGGTTTTATTCTATCTTATAAGTAATCTGAATGTTCTGTACATCTAAATAAATCTTTGGTTAATCTGGTTCCATGTGAGTTCACATCATTTATCTCTATTATGCTTATGTTAATTATGAATTCACTTCTCTTTCCTATGCTAACTAGTATATCTTAGCTATCCTCATCCTTAGCATGTTCTATTGAACTAGGAACCTTTGCTAACAATGGTACAATGAGCATGGAAACTCTCCTTCTAGGTAGAACTACACTGAGATGGTTATTAGGACAATGAGATATTAAAACCTGGTTAAACTAGAAAATATGGCACTTTGTAGAAGAATCCAAAAGGATGGTCCTAACTATAAGTGAAATCATTTAGGAACATACATATGAAGAAATATATGATTTTTTTTGGTATGAGCTACCTGAATTTCTAGATAATTGGTTGACAAGACTTGAGTACTATTTCTTCCATCTTAGAGTGGGAGAAACCATTACTTGGACTGAAGATAAGATAGACCAGTTACTGGAACTAGAAACTGATTGGACAAGAGACATAGATTTATTGATTAAAACCACTAAAAATGGATATACTAATGAGTTCATAGTATAAATTTATATAGCATTTGAGGCTACATAGAACTACTTTATCTGAGGAATCAGAGGGAAATTTTTATAGTGACTACCTCTTTTGTTGAAAATGTTGGTGATGGAAAAAAGCCATGGTTCCTATTCCAACTAGTATGGAGTAGTCACATCAGGCATATAGGTATGTGTGTGCATGATGGTGAATGATGGATATATGACTTACTAGAACTTGAGCCTAAATCCTTAATGGATACACAAGGGGAGAAGAGTTAGAAGAAAACTTTAGATTTAGAAAGAGAACTATGACAGTAAAATAGATGAAATAGAGAGATGAATATCCCAATAGCTGTGAATAAAAGTAAGAATAGTAGTAGAGTAGATGATGATCGAGTATGAAAAATTAATGAGTGAAATGATGAGTGAAGGTCAAAAAAAGAGGATGATGGTGGATGTTAGCAGAAATAATGAGAAGATGAAGAACAAGTAAAAGAAGAGACATGCAAAGAAGAAGTTGAGAGTAGTCTCGAAGTAGAGTAGATAAAGGATTGAGTTAGTGCATAAGTACAAGAAAAGGTATTGAAAAGATAACTATAAAAATTAAAAATATAAATATAACTTAGTCACAGGCTCAAGCACACTAGAGAAAAAAGTCATTGGGAAGGATTATTCACCAAAAGTGTATGCATCCCCATAGCCCAATCTTATATATCATAGTAGAAATTTTTAGCCAACCAAAATGGAGGATAAAAGTTGGGAAAAATCATTTTTAGAGCATGTGGACTGTTGGGGAATAATAATCAAAACAAAGTCAATAAGGAAGGTTTTGAATTATATAGGATTAGGTGAATTTGAAAAACAATAAGTAAGAAGCATAGACAAGCAGAGTGTGCATGAAAATTACACTGGTGCATAGGATAATAAGCAAGTAGGAGAACTTGGAACACAACTACCTCAAATAATAATTGTGAAGAGGACTCCATCTATACCTACCATTATGTTGAACCAGTTAGTAGGATTCTTAAATCTAACCATTTATGATGGATCTATAAACCCTGAACAATCCCTATTAACTTACAACATGAAGTGACAAGTTAAGGGCCTCACTAATGAAAACTTATGGAAATATGAATTAAAAGGGGATCTAGTTAGGAGAATGATATAATTCATATAGAAAAGAGATCTCTAAAATGCAAGTCTAAAATATGTCCAAGACTGGCTAATCATAGAATTTATGATTAAGAAATGCACTAGCCAAATAATAAAAGACTTGAAGGAGATCATGCAGAAGTCTAGAGAGTCAGTCTATGACTATGATCATATATTTTAAGATGTAATGAACAAAGTAGAGTTCACTTTAATAGATAAAGACAAAGGAACATGGTTTGTTGAAGGATTACAAGTCAAGATTTGGCTTGCCACTACACAAACTCAATATGAAATAAAAAGAGATGCCAAATCTACTACATTATGTGTTGAATAAATTGAAGACTATGGTGAAACTCCTATAGGTAGCTACAAATTTGAAAATACATTGCATGCTTTCATCAAAAAGATGGAGTAGTATCAAGAAATAGAAAAGCCTAAATTGAACATATGGTACACAGAGTGCGGAAAAGAAGGACACCACCAGAATGATTGTCCTAAAGTAAAGACAAAATTTTGTAAACTTTTTGGAGTAGTAGGGCATGCCACGACACAATGCCATATGCTCCAATAATATATCAAAATTCCTCAAAATTTGTATTATAATTTATGTAAATAAACTACCCATGATGAGAAGAATTGTAGATCTCTAGAGGAACTTAAAGAGGGAGTCTCCAAAAATGTGTTTGCCATCGTAGCATATAAAATATCTTTAGTGAAGCAAATAATTCCAAGCCTAGAGGTTGATAAGAATTGTGCTACCCAAATGGGTCCATAATGGATTCTAAGTTCACCTTAGTACCAATGTCATAGTTTGGTTAGATGGACCCCCTCTTCATCAAATTGGACACTCTTGTCTCCTCAATATCAGTATCTATCATCTTAGAGTCCACCCATAACATAACCATAACAATCGACCTAAACTCTACCATCTATGAAATAGTAATTCAATATGGGAGACAATAATTAGTAGTATCAGTAGTGGCATTATACATAGTCATAAGGAGGATACTAAGGAGGATATCCATATAATAGAGGAGGAGGCCATGGAAAATACAGAGGAGGATACCAAGATAGTTGAGGAAACAACTATCAGTGGCCTCCTCTACAATGATACCTATGTGAAGAGTACAATCATGTTTAAAGAAACTACCCAATGAATCTGTAAAGACAATCATATTGTGCATATTATAGAGTCTCTGATCAACATGATATAGATTATTATCCTATTCTATAAAAGCAAAGGAAGGAAAATATGTCCAAAATGTAAACATGGTAAGTGCAGAACCTAAATAAAATGACCTTTTAAATGTTGTGATATAGCAACAACATGCATAAAAAGTACTCCCTTGACTTGAGATGCCCTCAAGATCAGGTTATGAGAAAGGTTATTCAAGGAAAACACCTAGATCTAGCCACAAAAAAAATTCTTATGAATGAAGTTGCATAGTTATTAAAAAACATTCAATAATAGGAAACTACTGATATTGATGCTACAGTAATCAATGCATAAATGGATGGTCAATTGATGTGCATCATATGACAAGATGGAGTATTTACTTCACTAACAGATTTATCATAACTCTTGAGTACTTTGTGTAATGAAGAGATATCGTAGAGCATCATGAACCTAATACATTATCTTTTTGAATGTGCACAGCATGGCCAACAAAAGATAGAAAATCTAGTCTATTAAGTCAAGATGAAGAAATCATAGGATGTGGATGCATGGATTAATATTAAAGTTACATGATACAAAATTATAAAAGTTGTCTTTAATTTTGATAGCACAGTAAATATGATTCCCATATCCACATGGGAAGCTATTGGATGATTAGTCCTCAACTTTAACCCAGTAATTTTGAGCTTGGCTGACTAAGAGAAATTTGAGCATATTTGTCAATTGGAAGATGTTGAGATCAAAGTCACAGATTTGTCTTTATGAGGAGACTTTTAGGTCACAAACATGAAGACTGTAGCAATGCAATACCCTTTCATAATAGGAAATAAATGGGCATATGATGGATGGATGACTATCAATACAATACTCAACCAGATTGAGGCACATCAAGGTGATAAGGTTATGGTCATTTCCCTCAATAAGTTGTATAAACCATATATAATTCCTACTAAACTAGACTCTTCATATATTCCAAAAGAAACTAGCTGGCTAAAGGTTAATAAAAAGGAGAATCTTAATGATCTACACATAACACAATGAAACTTCTTATACCAACAAACCAAACCCCAAGTGCAGTTGATGCTTACCTAATAATTAAATCTTGTAGAATAATGAAGATCAAAAATAGAAGTTGTATAGATGATTGTAAATTAGTTTATCAATGAAGACTATGCCTCCATGTCTGTAAAATCACCCACTCACTCAAAATTTTATTTTTGATACCAAGTTGATGATCACATGAAATATTACATACAACCAATAAGGGAAGGAATAACACCCTAAGAAGCAACTTTTTTTATCATTAGTGATTCAGATATGCATCTCCTTAACTGGGCCTACAATGACCATGAAGTTAGACCCATGAGGATGGTCTTTTTGTATGAATGACAACCACCCATTTATTACGTAACAAAGGATATCAATGATTTTACTTTATGCCTACAAGTCCATATTCATACTATTAATCAGTGGGTTAGTGATCTAAACTATGCCTTAAAGGGAGTTACTGCAACTTGGTGGGAAACTCGTCAAGATAATTAGCTTGAGTGGGATGATTCCTGTGAACTCATTATCAGTAGGTTTCATCTCGCATGATTCTTTTTCACTAACTAACCATTTTTTTAATAAAGAGAGTGCCATTATATTCATGTACATAAATGTGTTGAAGTCTGGAATGTAGAATATATGGCACCTAATTATTGCGTTCATATTTTTCACTATACACTGGATCCACTAATTATAACATGACACATACACCAGGAACATAGGAGAGAAAACAAACATTGGGCACATGTGTAGAGTGACTTCATACAAAATTTTGTTTTTGAAGATGAAAATCCTTTAGTCCATAACCGACTTTAGAAACTCAAGTACTTTCTATGCCATGGGTGTACAAAAGAGGTGAGAACCATAAAAGAATCAACTACACAAAAAAACACAAATATTGATCTTAATTCTACACTGTAAAGGTATAAATTTGCTAGGACTGATGAAAAAGCTTTGACACAACCTTGTCACCAAATCCATGATGAGGTAGATGAAAATGAAGACTATGATTCTTATGCATATTTAGATTTGAATGATTTATTTGGACCTAAACAACCTATAGAAGCACTCAAAGACACTGATATAATGTTAACTAAAGAAGATAAGCTTCATAACATATTAATCCCAGGGAAGGAAGGGCAATGGAAGATCTAGGAATTAGTGGATGAATAAAAATGTAATATATATCAAAAACCTCTCAAGAAACATATCACTAACATTAGAATAGAGGAAGTTAAAAAATTCAAAAGTGTAGGTAACCAACTGATAGAGATTGAGATTTCAGAATCCCTACAACTTTTGAGGCACAACCAAGATGTATTCCCCACTAAGTTCTTATAGGTTCAAGGAGTCGACCCATCTCTTGGTGATATGCACATTGAATTGAAAGAGTGTGAATGTCCAATCAAAAAGCGACCAATAAAACTCACACCCAATATGAAACTAAAAGTAAAATCAAAACTAGATAAGATGCAGGATATAAGGATACTGTATATAGTATAAAAAGATAACTGGGTAAGCCCAATGGTAGTATAGCCCAAAAAATATAAAAATCTGGGTATGTGAAGACTACCACATTATTAATTATGCCTTTATCATAGGCCATGAAGTATATTTTTAAAAAAAAGGGTTTAATGGATACCATCAAATTCTTATCACAGAGGAGGATAGAGCTAAAATAACTTTTTAATTATAGTGGGGTTATTTTACATACAAAGTCATGCCATTTAGTCTGAATAATGCACTTGTGGTATTCTCATGCATAATAGTCACAATATTCAAAGATTTCATCCATGATTTCTTGGAAGTTTATTTAGATGATTAGGCAATCTTCTCCTTCTTTAAAGTGCATTTGTTTAAGTTGCATTTTATGTTAGAATGATGTCAAGCTTTGCACATCACTTTAAATTTGAAGAAATGTTTATTATTTACACCTTTTGGTGTTTTACTTCGACATGTTGTTTGTAGTGAAGGCATTTTGGTGGATCAGAGTAAAATTGTAGTAATCCTAAGCATGCTACCACCTGTTAGTTCCACTAAAGTGCACTCATTTCTTTGACATACAAGATACTAGCAAAAAATTATCAAAGGCTATGCAATGATATCATCTCGACTAGAAAATTTAATGTGCAAGAATGCTAAGTTTGTATGGACATCTAAATCCCAAGCAAATTTTATTGAGCTTGAATAAAAACTAGTCACTATGCCTATACTTATTTTTCTAGACATGACTAAGTCATTTCATGTACATATAGATGCTTTGGGCATCACATTTGGTGCAGTAATTATGCAGCCTAGAGATGGAGCAGTTGACCATCCCATTCACTTTGCTAGCCAAAAATTGTCTAATGTAGAGAAAAAATATATAACAATAGAACGAGAAGTATTAGCCATTGTGTTCACACTGCAAAAATTCTAGCACTATCTTCTGGTGACACCATTTGAATTTTTCATGGACCATCAAGATCTATGCCACTTGGTCAACAAACCAATGCCAGGAGGATGAATATCTCATTGGATGATGTTATTTTAGGAATTTCAATTTTGAATAAATTTAAATCTAGGTAGATAAAAGGTGGGACCCAACCACCTCAGTCAAATTCCAAATGGTGGAGAGCCATAATAAAAACAAGAAGACTTACCTCATTCACACCTCTTTCATGTCATTATGATTCCTAAATTTTTTGAAGTAATTGTTAACTTCCTTGAGCAAGGAATCTTCATTGCACACTTTCAAGACCAGGATAGAAAGTAAGTTATGATCAAAGCACTACCTTATACTATCATTAATGGACTACTATATTAATTATGGAAAGATGAGGTCTTATGTAGGGTTGTCCTTGAACATGAACGCCCTCAACTCTTAGAGGAAGCACATCAAGGAGTCATAGGAGAGGCTATAGTGAGAAAGATTCTATAGAGCAGATTATGGTGGCTGAATTTGTTCTATGATACTCATAGAGTTTTAAAGTATTGTGATGTCTACCAACAAATGGAAAAAACACTCCAAAAAGATGAGATGTTATTGCAACCCCTGTTAGTAGAGTATCCATTTGAATAATGGGGTATTGACTTTGTAGGACCAATCAACCTTCCAAGAGAGCACAACAAGGCCAGGTATATCATTACTACAATAGACTATTTCACTAAATGGGTTGAAGCTTCTTCCACACGTAGCTATGGTTTGAAGGACACAACAAATTTTTTGTATGAAAACATTATTACTAGGTTTGGATGTCTAATTAAACTAGTTAATGACATAAGAAGGCACTTCCTCAATAAGACTATCAAACCTTTGATGAAAGAGTTCATGAATATGCATCATAAAATCACTACCTATCATCCATAGGCAAATGGCCAAGCTGAAGGTTCCAATAAGGTACTGAGGAAGATGCTCACAAAAATCTACAATTTTAAGTGAGATGACTGGGAAGATCACATTCTTGTGATCTTATGGGCATATCACATTAATTATAAAAGGGTTATAATATTTACACCATTTCAATTGGTCTATGTTCTGGAAAAAATCATGCCAATGGAGTATTTAGTACCCAACTTATGCATCTCAATGGTTATGCACTTAGGAGAGTAGGAATCTCTCACTAATCGACTCCTGAAACTAAATAGGATGGATGAGTTTAGATGAAGAGCATCATGGACATAGAAATTTTATAAACAAAGTTAGAAAGCATGGCATGATATGAATCTATGACACAAGTAATTTCACAAAGATCAGCCAGTATTATTGTATGATAGCTAGTTAAAAGTATTCCCAGGCAAATTACAAATAATATGGAAAAGAACATACATTATACATGACTTAATGTAGCAAGGAATGGTAGTTTTAAGAGATTTATATGGAACCATATTGCTAGGGTGATTAAATGGTTATAGGCTTAAGCCCCACCACTAATAGCTATTGATCTCATTTCAAAAACTAAGTGGGTGATAAGTAGCACTATGTAGATTAGGATTCCACTATTTTGTTAAGTTTTCTATGTGTGGTTGTTATTTTTTTGTTTATTTATACATGATCTTAGTAAATGACATTTATGAATTACATAGACCAAGCATTGTATGTGCCAAGAGTGTGCAATAAAATCCATATATACATCCAAAGAAGTCAATGAGGAGCAACCAAATAATATTAAGTCTGAGAAAGAAGATGAAACATCACATTAACAAGATATCCTTGAGATGATGGTTATCCATCAGAAATAAATGCAAAAACTAAGGGTTAATAAATGTGATCTTTCACAAATCAGTGGCTAGTCAACATCAACATCTCATACCCCTTGTATGGACACCTCAGAGCATAATAGTATAAATCCACACATGTTATAATGACTAACTACTTTAATGGCTAGATTAAAAATTGATACACCACATCTGCCATTTCATTTAAGATGAGTGGACAACCAAATATGGCCTCAACGTAGAAGCTAAAAGGCATGAAATCTATAAAATCTAAGATTTGAACTCCATGATTACATTTAATACTTAGCACATTTCAAGAGATACATCTATGAAGATCTAAACCAATTCCATTGCATAAAATTTTTGGAAGAAATTAAAATATCTTCTCACACCACCATGGATATTATGTCATTGTTTTGACCTCTCTTAGAATCATAGAAGGAAGCCATGGGTGTTTATATGATAATTTAGTAGATAAAATATAGTGATTAGGAGCCCTTTCAATACTTGAACAAATTTGAATAAAAGATCTTCTAACCAGAACCTGTGGATGTTGTGCAACCACTTGCCCTCATAATTCTCATTAGATTCTAAAATATAGATGTTGAGTTCCTACTCTGAATGCCAACCTTTGGTGACATGGGAAAAATCATTCAAGTATTACTTGGATGATATAACAAAGGAGCCATCTATTTGGGCTGAATGACATAGTCATCATCAACACACAGGCCATGGCTTGAGCTCTAGGCATGCCTACACACAGAGATTCCTTATTGGCCTACAAGACTAAAACACCTCCTATATTTCCATAAGTTTAGGGTCAATGTGTGACAAAACCAAGGGATCCTCATCGATGATATTCTAGATGAACTTCTGCACATTATTTTATAATGCATCACCAAATAATTTTGGCAAACAACTAAATCTGCCAAACAGATACTTAAGGGATTAGTGGACATTATGCATAAGATGATCCACCAAGGTGAGAAATTCAACTAGCCTGAGTATTTTGTACAAGAGTTGATCAAAACCATTAACAAGTTCCAAAACACTCTAAATTAGACCTTTTAGTATCAATTTCTTATCCTTCTCCTTTGCTTCATGCAGTGGAAATCCTTTGAGGTGGAAGTGTATCCAAATATGGACTACTAGCCAATACAACAGTTCCATAACATCATATGGATGTAGGAATGGGGAGACCTTGGACATGAGGCAAATTTTAGAGCATGGTATGAGGAGTGTTTGGATCTCATCATAACATGCCCTTGAGTCCCACTAGATGTCCTTATGTATCTTAGACAACATGCTAATGTGATGCTACTACCAAAGGTAGTTTTGATTACAATCCATGAGCTACCATGCTTTCTCTTCAAAAAAATTCTATTTTTCATCACAATGGAGATGGCATAAGATAAAGTGGCCAGATAGAAAGAACATGCAGCAAGGCAAGTGACTTTGTTGCAATCCATACCACTGAGTGTAGACATTCCTATGGTACAAACATTAGAACTGACATCTAGTTCACAACAAAAAATGGGAAAGCACAAAACAAACCCTCATTGTTGGGTCCTATGATCTCATGGAGATGGGAACTAATACATAGGATGTCTACCAAGTCATGTTGGTAGACATGGATGGGGACTATTAAGAGAAGTAAGAAGAAAAGGAATTCTTTTTCTAGAAGGTGGTACACATGCTAAAAATTTGGAAGTAGGTACTACCAAACTTGTGGGTGGAACTTCTAGTTTTCCTTCCATCCATAATTATGGATACAATAAAATAAGAGGAGGATCAACTTCAATGTATAATGGACTTCTTGCAGCCCCATTCTACCCCCATATATGTATTGGATGTCATTTTTACACCCCTACTAGAAATTCCACCAGAACCACTTGTGTATAGGCCCAAAATGTGGTGGGAGATAAGAGTCTCCCCTACTTTAGAGGAATGCACAACCCTAGAAACTCTTGCACAACCACCATGGCACATAATTGTCATAATAATAGGAAGTAGTTGGTTCCTATCTCAGAGGTACACCCTAAAGAGTCCCTGCCATCAGTATAGGTATAGGAGGTTAAAGAAAGTGAAACAAAGTAGATCTCAATTGAAGAACAACAAACTACAAGAGAATAAGTTGACCATGTATCTGAACATAGGCATGGGAAGGAGGAGATGAAGAGAAATAAAAAATAAGATAAGTATAAGTTATAAACACAATAAGATAAAGAAGAAGAGGCTTCTAAAAAGGCCAAGGATGCAGATTCAAATATATAAAAGGCACAAGAGATGGCCCAACAAGCCCAAGTAGGAGTCATCGCATAATAATAAGTTAAAGAGGAGAAGGAGAAGAAGGAAAAAGAAGAAGAGGGAAAATGGAAATAAGATGTAACAGATAAAATAAGCTACCAAAAAATGAGAAACATGATGAAGTCATATGGTAATAATAAGTGTAGGTAAAATCACAAGCCCAAGTGTAGGAGCAAGCCCACGTTACCCAAGAATATGAATAGAAGAATAAAGAAGAAAAACAACAAAGTAAGAAAGAACAGTAAGAAAACAAGCAAAAAGAAGAAGAAGATGAGAGGAAGAAGAAAGAAAAAGAGGAAGCTAAAGAGAACAAGAGGAAAGAAAACAAGGAAAAGAAAAAGAAAGAGGAAGAGAATAAGAAAATAGAAGAGGAAGAAAAGAAGAATCAAGAAGAAGAGGAGAAAAAGGAGGAAGAAGAGTGAAAAAGAAACAAGAAGAAGAGGTGAAAAAAAAGACAACTAAGGATGTTATGTAGCAAGCTAAGGTGGAAATAGAGGCCACATCATAATAACAATTACCAGTCATGACATAGGCAAAAACTCAGTTGCCACAGCTTCCACTAGGAGGTGTCTAGCTCTAGGATGTCCCAACAGTAACTACTCAATGTAGCACCTTTTCCTTTTTGCCAGCCACCATGCCATGCTAGGATCCTCCAATGATGATGAGCACATTGGCCACTCTTCTGATTAGGTAGGAGGCATCTTTGGATGTCTCTCATCTTCCCTTAAAGAAATAATTGGTGGGAGTCATATCATTCTAATAATATATTGCATAGAAGGTGGCCTCCCTGGGACAAGAATAAGATCAAGCAAAGGCCAAGAACATGGAACTTAGAGCATGTATGCATGAAGAAACAAAGGTAATTGAATATTCATATACATATTTGGCCTCTCAAGTTGTCATTGAACAAGTCATGTTAGATCACAATAGGTTGATGGCCCTCATTACATAGCTTTCCAACAATTGGTGCATGACATAGTGACTGTGTGCACTTGGAACCTAAGTTACAATGTGAAAAATGATACCATAACTTTGATTACTCTACTGGAGGAGTATTAAGGTATGTTGGACATCACATCCTTTCAAGAACACCAACTCATATATAGTCTTTTGTATTGGAAGTAATAGTTGGACAATTCCCTATTTAGATCCAATGAAGACTTCAACATAACCACCCTACCCCACACAACCATGTATAGCATGACTACATCAACCAATGAAACTGAACTTTCCCTCCAGTAATGAATCAATACTTAGGATAATGTGTGTGATTGAATTATAAGATGGAAACAAGACCTATGATGTAGTGTATTTATAGGGTACTAGGTAGAGAGACATGAAAAAAAGTTAGACTAGCTGAGTGCAAAGATCCAAGTAAATATCACTAATAAAGGGACAAACTAAGTGTTGTGAAAAATTAGGACTTGAAGGAACTCATCTAGAGTTATGCACCAATGCGTGTCTTGATTTTCATGGTCTAGGAAGTCATTCTAGATTAGGGTGCACTCAATACTAACTTGGATCTGTTCTATAGTGAGGTGACTTTGATGCTCAATATTCTTGTATAAATACCACCTTTCAAACTCAAAAAAGTGATTCCACAATGAAAGGCTACCTAAATAGAGGTGAAGGTCCCTATTGGCTAGCCTTCTTCCTTATAAACACCACCTCCTACTAGCTGAATACTATGCAATGCAAAATTTTTGAAAAAAATAAATAATTTTGATCAACTTTTTACATTGGGGATGACTAGTAAGATAAGTGGGGATGGGATGGTTGAAAACCCATGAAAGGTGGCCACTTAGTTACAATAGCCTATTGAAAACCCAAAAGGGTGGTAGGTTGCTATGTTACTTAGTTTAAAACCTAAAAGAGTGGCTAATAAATGTGCAAGAGGTGAAAACCATAAATGCTGCCCCGAGTGATTACTGTGACTCTTTCTATTCTACACAATTTTTCAAGTTTCTGCCCTCACCACATAGACAAATAAACCTATGATGTTGTTTCATGATGAGAAAACACTTTAAGTCTATGAAATTACTGAGAGAAGAAAATTAGATAAGTAAGACTATGTAGGATATTCCTTAAATATTTGTGTGCTATATATATATATATATAATTGTTGGTTTGTGTATTTTTTCCTATCTTCTCATCTTGTGAAAGGATAAAAGGTAAATAGTCTCCTAATTATTACGCCATTGTATAAGAAAATAATATGAAGAGTTAGGAACTACAATGACTATAAATATATATATGCTTGTATGAATAAGTTGATGACCCCTTTTACTGAGATCAATATATGCTATTTGGTTCATGGTTGCCTGTCTAACTTCTTGTGTTTATCCTTGTTTTGTGTTATCATGTTTAATGCTAAGGTTTAATCTATCTTACATACAATCTAAATGTTCTATACATATAAATAATTATTTGGTTAATATGGTTCCTTGTGATTTCACATCATTTGTCTCTATTATGATTCTGTTGACTATGAATTCACCAGTATTTCTTGTGCAAACTAGTAGATCTTAGTTATCCTCATCCTTAACATGTTTTATTAAACTAGGAACCTCTGCTAACAATTTGAAATATTTTAAGGTGTTATTGAAATTTAAAAATTGTTGTATAAGGTTAATAATAAATACACAAACCTGGGAGGAACCATGAAAAAATATCATCATGGCTTAAGTTGAGATAAATGCATACCTGCATGTCTACATACCTTTAGGTCTACATTCTCAAGCAAGAGAAGCTCACCCGAAAAGAAAGATGATGGTTTGAGAGAAAATAAAATGATGGATCTATAAATGATATGATATGATAATCTTCAGTGAACATATACCAATGTAACAAACTTCTTAAACCATCATTGAGGTGAGTTAATAGGCCACATACCTAAATAACAAAAATCTAGTGCTTCCAAGACAAATCCAGGTGTTTGATGATAACTTGAGGTGATTCAAATAGGTTTTTGAGCTTGAAAGATGATATAAAATGTTCAATAA
This sequence comes from Torreya grandis, assembly GCA_037957365.1. Lineage (NCBI taxonomy): Eukaryota > Viridiplantae > Streptophyta > Pinopsida > Cupressales > Taxaceae > Torreya > Torreya grandis. The sequence continues at coordinate 65,931 of JARHVA010004464.1, forward strand.
GATGCTACATGGGATATTAAGGCAAATAACATGCCATTAAGGTCTTAATTTAAGAGGAATGTAGACCTACATATTTGTAGACTTGTAGGTCCACATTCTAACACAAGAGAAACAAACTTTGCAAGAAAGATGGTGTCTAAATAAGAAATAAAGAGTGTGATCCATGATGTGATGATGACAATGTATATGGATATATGGAAAATAAATAATCACTAATGGAAAAATCTTCCTTGAAACCTAACAAATATCAAGCTTAAAGAAGCATTTTCAAGCCTGCTAAGAAACATCCTTTGCAACCATGTTTTCAAAAATCCAAGTATTTATGCAATGTTTACATTGGAATTGGTTATTTTAATGGATAGATGAATTTTGGGGGAAGACATCAATGGCCTTAGAATGCTGAGTATGGTTTATAATTTGATCAAAAGGAGAACAAAATATCTATAGACATGAACACAATATTTTTCATCACATAATTCATCCCTTTTTGCTTGATGAAAGATCATTAAGGTTTATCAAGTAAAAATAATTTTGGAGAAGTTAAAATAAGTTAGGCTAGATCCCACACAGGTTTTAATTTGCTTTTGTAAACTAGGGCTAGAAAGTTGCAATTTAGCCTAACTTGAGTTCTAACCACTAAAAATACTTTAATATTTTCCAAAAAACATTATTTAATTTACTTAATAATATTTTTTTTGGAGTGGTAATGTATGGATTTGTAAGGTCTATAGGATTATAGGCCTGCATTAATCCTAATTGGGAAAGATGGGTGTTAATAAAAAAGGGTCTCTATTGGGAGTTAGTCCCTAAAATTTTGGGTGAAGATGGAATGGGATAATGGGTAATAAAATATACCATAATTTTTGTTTTAATCATTTTATATCACTCAAAACAAGGAGATTTATATCAAAATAGGGTTATAAGGATTAGGCCTACAAGAGAGAAAATGTGTGAATGATAAATAAAATTGTAGATTAAAGGTCGAGAGATGATTTATTGTAGGTCTCAAATAGGTGTCTAATGGAGTTATACTCCAATAAAATTATATATCATCTCATGATCACTCCAAAGGGAAGTGTCAAGTGCTCAAGTGTGAGTCACCAAACCAAACATAACTCCTACGCCACCTTGCTCAAGTTATCATCAAATGGAACATACACATGTTGAGGATAGAATGTTTAACTATCCTTTGATATTTTTTTCTTATTTTTAATGTATTACATGATTTATTCATATCCATCATTTTCTCTTGACACCTATCTTCTCTCTCACTCTTCTTCCTTCTCCTACATGTATGTTTGATTTTGGCATTGTGAATTATCACTTTGTTAGATATGGTGTATCCATTTCAAAATGAACACTTGAAATTTGCTTTTGAGATCAAAAAAATTGATCTCTATCCTTTTCTTATGCTTGTAATTAGTATATGCTTCATGTTAGATGATGAATGCTAATGATTGTGTATGCAGCATCCTCTCATTTGTTATATCTCTCACCTATTTACAAGTGTTAGTCATATTTTTAGGTTACATATGGTGATTCCAATAGCCTTGTGTGGATCAAAAGTGGAATCATTCATTAGTGTTTTGTAGACCTCTTGATCATCCCTTTATTCTATGCATCATGTTATAGCCTTAATGTGAAATATTCATGTTTGAAGACTCCATTTGAGTTGTGAAAATAAATTTAATCATAGTTCATGTTCTTAGTGAATAATAGGTAGGTGGAGGAGATACATATGGTGCATCACGTCCCTAGTTGAGTTTGATTTTAGTTTTCTCTCCCTTTTCCCTTGTAACTTAGTAGGTTTAGTGATAGTTCTTAAGTGATTCATCAAGGGAGCTAGACCTATCTATAAGTTTTCTTTAGATGTAAGGTCACCCACAACTTTTGAAAATCTTACATGCTATGAATTAAGTGAGGAGGCTTGAACAACCTCCTCAAGGGTTGAATTTTTTATGATAATAGTTACAATGATACCAACTAATTTATGGGTTATTCTCTCAAGACAACTAACATACTAAATTATTTACTAACAACTTTATTTTTAACCTACTAGCATAACAGATTAAATAAATATTTATAAACTTTGGATCATACGACCCAATAACACATACCAAGGAAACTTCCCCATTATCAAGATAATGAATGAGAATAAATAATTTAAATTGTAAACATTGGCATGTTGTATAAAATAAATAGGCATAAAGTCACTAATTCTAAAGATAGGTGAAATTTATAAGTCATTCTATCAATCTTAATAAAAGAGATCCTTAACAACACCATTGCGAGTGAAATAAAACACATCTAGATTTTATACCCTTTGTGCTGTCACAAAAGTTCATTTTTTATTTTTTTTTAGAAATTAGGTAGGTTGTGTTTCATACCATGTATTCCTATAGGTTCATTGGTTAAGGCAAACTCCCAAATTACACAGTATTGAATGCATCCTTAATGACAAAAAAATGCCCCATTTGTAGATTTATATATTAGAGAGTATAACATTGGAGTAATGGAAAAAGAATACAATAAATGCCCTTTGTCATTAAAATTTGAAATACATCTCACTTATCATGTGAATGAATGGTAAATTGATAAAAAGTGTAAATATAGAAAACCAACCTAAATTATGATTGAAATTAACACTAACTACTAGAATCTCAAGCAATGTTGTGTATGACATTTTCCTACAAGACAACAATATGAAATAAATAGACAATTATAATAAATTTGTACAAAGATGCCAACATACCCACTTGTTAGTAGAATATTTCCAAACATCAATTGAATTAGATCATTTTTTGTTTCAAATAATAAAATTTTATCACTATCATTGAGGCACAACACTTAGATTTTACAAGGAACAATGTATTCATAAAATTAGTGACACTAAATTATGTGATATTAAGAGTGAAAAATAAGATAGAGAACCAATAGGATTTACTAGTGAAAAATATGCTTACAATTTAAAATCCTCTTAGGAACCAACTAATGTTTGAATAAGTTTTAAACTAAAGCAACATTACTATCTTGCTGCAATACTCAACATTTCAATTCAACTAGGAATGTAACAGACACACATTCAAAGATAGAGAGATCATTTGAAAAGAAATCATATAGTCTGAACCCTTTTTATTTAATATGGTGTATTTATTTTAAAATATTTCAATCTTTAGATAGTGAAACTTAGCTAAAATGTGGAAAAACGCTTTTCTCAAGGTAGAAGAGAATTAAAAGTAAATACAAGAACGTTCAATATTAAACATTATTGAAATCAATAGTTATTTTATTTTACTTTGCCAATGTTTTAGTAATATTTCTGTAAAATTCCATTAGTATAAATAATTTGTCAGTCACAAAATTAAACATGCATAACTAATCCTCATTTTCATCCCTGAAATGCCACTATCACCTATAACCATCCATCAGACTTACCCACACATGTTACCACACTATTGCTTATAATGATGCATCTCTTGTTCATAAATGAATATCATTCCATCATACTTTATGTTCAAGGCCTTGACTATCTCTCCCTAGTAGTCATGGAGTTCTTTATTGTACACATTGGCATTATCTAGATTGACATACATTTTTTCAAGTTTTAACTTCTTGCCCCTGAGTGTGAGATTTGTATTATGAAACTCTTCATTGTCTATGGTAAAACTATCCAAGACCCTATTCTTATTAAACAATACACGTTACAAACTTTGAATGGTTGTCTTCATGCTTTGATGAAGGTTAGACTAAAACTAGCTTTCCCTAGTGAAAAAACCATTGTTAATAATCACCACCGAGATCTTAACACCAACATGATTTACCTCTATTAAATTCCATCACATTTCATCATCATAATATGTTATTTTAGGTCTTCCATAATGTCACCAATTACATTGTCATCTTCATTTGTAGAAATCCCTATAAAAATACATGGCCAAGTGAATTGGGACCTTTAATCAAAATGCAAACTAGAAAAAGTAAACAATAAAATAACCATTTTATAACATATGCAAACTATGTGAATTAGCATATGCAAAAAAAAATTATCTATGTGAATTAGGATATTAAAAATACAATATAGAATGTAATCCAATTTTTATTTTTTTAATAATCTATCAATATCTACTTGGGTATGTTAAATCCAATCAGCATCACATAGGTCTACAAGATGTGAAGCTCATAGTTTCAAGCCTTGAATCTCTTAAGTATTATCACAACACTAAGTGTGCCTAGCTTCATGAACAACATTGAGACTCTTAAATCTAGAAGTACCTTGTAACTTTTAGAATAACAAGACTTAGGTTTAGATTTATCCTAAGAAAAAAAGAGCATTGAATAATTAAATGCATGTTGTGAAAGAGAATTTAACCAAACTATTATGATAGGAACTCAACAATATATCAAAGATGTAGAATAACACATCATGGTTCCTTACCCAAACTAGCAAGAATACTCATTTCCAAGTACCACTATTGGTATAGAAAATAATGTAAACACTAGATCTAAGCAAGAAATATGCATCAATATAATACCATGTAGCATATTATAAGAGTTAATTGTCCTTATTTTACATATAATAGTGATTCTGGCATATCAGTTCCCATTAGATAATAAGGATAAAAAAACAAATAACAAACCTTAAAGATACTTGCCTACATTGGCAACACAACATTGCCATATAGATATAACAACATTCATTCATTTAGTATCTTGATATATTGAAATATAATTAAATTATTAACATGCTAAATCATGATTCATAAGAGCTATCTGACTAATCTCATTCTTATTAGAAACATAATATTATATCAACATTCATTATCGACCTTATTGTAAAACAAGGAATTACATGAATAGTTTTAATAGAATGCCATGAGCATTTAGTTTACATAAATCCAGAAATTATATGCTCTAGATAATTTAGATTGCCAATATACAACCATGTTTCTTAAGTTTTGAAAAAACATCCATCATACATCATAAGAGTCCGAACATGATTGTACTTCATACCATGAAGTGAAATTCTCAAAAAGAACATTTATATGTTACCTTGATAAATTTACATGCCTTGAGAGTTTATTTTACTTATATGAAAGATGAATATAAGGTTAAAAAAAAATGTTTTTTTGGGACAACTACATAAGCCAAAATAACCTATATAATACAAGGATACTTCATCCAATTCTAAGATAAAAATATAGTGTCACAATATAACCAAGGAAAATATATTTATGGTCCTAAACATATTTATTTTTTCTATAACCACATTTAGAATTAAGTTGCATGAAAAGTTAAAGACAATTTATTTCTAATTTAGAAATATCACTAAAGTACCTAGTGATAATATTTTCAAGTTCAAAGTAGAATTATATAAAAAACTCTTGAACTTCCACGTCCATACAAAGAACGTCTCACATGAATTAGGTATCACATGGCCTTATCCTTTTCTTTGTATAGTTGAGCACACTACTGGAAATGTCTTTCAATCCAGGACATGTCCACAATTGGTTTTTTATAAAATAATTCAGATTTACCCACTAATAATGTATGATGATGTAAATAAATCCTAAGATAAACTTTGATTGTCTTGTTATTTTCTATCTTTTTATTTTCACATGTAACAAATTCAAAGATATGTTAAGTGTCATTTTTGTTCACTTGCATCATCTTTTTTCTAAACACGCCCATGATTTTTTAAGATAACTAGTAATTTCTTTGGCATTGATCACATTATTACCCTATTTGAATAATGATGGCATGTTGGCTTCACTAAATATTTAAATCACATCTCTTCTAAAAATATTTAATAAATACATTTAAGCCTAAAAATTAGAACATTTCAGCCTTAAAATTAGAAAATGTTTTCTTTAATGCAATGTTGATGTTGACTATGATGTTCTGATATAATTTCACATCACACAATGTCATCAATTTGATATTAGAAAACATACCCCTCTTGACTACATGGGAAATTATACCCACTTTCTCCCCCTCTTAACTTGAGTTATACCAAGCAATTTTGAATATTATGCAACAAGAAGTATTTTTTCTTCTTGGCTTCATGGACCTTAGTAAGGGAAGTGAAAAATGAATCCATTGGATTTTAAACTTTATTAATTATATTGTCTAAGATCTTAACTCAAATTTTTTTCATCTAGTCTCCTTACCTTGTTATTCATTCCCCTTAATAATTTTTATATAATTTTGATTGGTTGAGTTCAATATTGATTCAAAATCTTCATCACTATGGAGCAATCTAGAACTCTTCCTACCTGTTTACTCTAAACTTTTATTTTGTTGGTCAGGGAACATAAGTCCCTCTATTTCATAGAATATATAGACTCTTATATGGGAGAACTTTCTTGTATTTACTATTTTATGGTTTTCTTTAGTCTTTTCGAATATAAATATAACCTGGGGCTTATATTGAATAATCATTTGCAGCCTTTGGTCTTTAACCAACTTCATACTTTGAAATCATTCATCTTTAAAAAAAATGTCTTTGTCATGTTCAGTCACTATGGGCACTATGAATGGTGTAGAAAAATCCTTAGCTATTGATGGAATGGGTGTAATGACATGGGAAAGAGCGATCAAAGGTTTTTAACTCACAAATGTAGAGGGGTTGTGTAAAGTGGATCTATTAGGCGTGGGAATGGAGGATGAGTTTGTAATGTGAAGAAGAATATCTAATGGTTATAACATTAGAATAGTAGTAGGTATCACATACCTAAATTGTTTGGGGTCCTCAATAGGAATTGTTCAAGCAGGAGAGGTGGTCAGAAATGAAACTTAGCCAAATGGTATTTAGAAACATGGAGATGAGTAAAGGGCTACTTTAGAACTTGTGGTTGTATGACCGTAACTTTTGGGAAAGTCTGACTAGAATACCTTTGTCATGATAGGTGGAGGAAAATAGATGTTGTAGCACTCAAAAAATAGAGAGGTCACAAAAAAACACTAATTAGAACACTGAGCAATGACATAAGTACAGTGGATACAAACGGAACTAATTGCATTGAACCAAGGACAATAATGGTGTCAGGGATATGGGAAATTATTTTAGAAATAGTTTCCAAGGTTCTAACACTTTGGGAAAATTGACATACTATAGAGTGGATATTATAAACATGAGAAAATCTCTTCGATAAATAATGAAGATGAATCTCATGGTTTCGTTATAGACTATTTTTTATATTTCCTTAAATCTATATAAACAAAACATAGAGCATTAGCCTAGGTTCTGCTACCATTTCATTTAATAGCAAAACGAATGGTTCTTTAAAAAAAAAATCATGATTCAGCCATCACATTTATAATTAAAATCTAAATTCATATTTTTGCCTCAATGCAATGCATATTACAGAACATACTCTAATGTTCTAAAAATTCTCACATTGAAATTTTACAAAATGGCTCGCTAACTACACATTGAGAAGCGATTGGTCTTTAGGGATCGGTTTATGTCTCTGGTTAGGAGATGTGAATGAGGGCATTATAAAGGAAATTATCAAAAATGACTTAGGAAAAAACCAATGGTCGATGAATCTCATCAGACATTCCAAGTCATCCAGTTAACCCATATGTTCACAACAACAAAAAAACAAAACAAGAGTAAACGAACATAAAATAGAAGCAAATCCTAAAATATATGTCAATAGGGAAAAAGATATAAATTTAAAGGCATATAATGTTAAATGAATAGTGACATGAGTCTAGAATCCACAAAATTTAAAATGAAGGCATAAATGAACAATGATATGAATCTAAAGGCTAAATTTATGAAAAATGGTGTAAAAATGAGTAAAGTTGTGAATAATATAGCATGAAATGTTACAAAGAGAACTGTGTGTAGATAAATCTCTATTTTGTTTTATGGCCAAAGATACATGCATTGTCACATTTGTTAAAATCAATAATTTTTTTTTTAATCCATCCAACATTTGTGTTTTCACATGTAAATGGTATTAATGCCAAGGCATTAGACATCGTCAGCGAAATCTATAACACATTTTGTAAAGACTTCATGTACTTTTTTTCAATAAAATATATATTTTCTTCCTAGAACTATAGACTTATTGAAAAAAAATCCATATGGCAGTGTTTGATTGATCAGGGAAAAAATAATAATAATAATTAAAAATAAGTCTACATATTTAAAAAAATATTTTTTAACTAATAGAATGCGAGTTAAACATGATTAAAAAAAGTAAATTTTTCACTAAACTATAAGATAAAATTTAGATTTTGCAAATATCATACAATGATTACATAGAGAAATGACATTATTAAAAATGCTGATACCTATATTAACAGACTAATAATAAAAACATAAATTTATATAGTTAGATTAATAATAAAAACATGCAAAAGAAAAAGTAGAAAATATATATATATAAACTAAATTATTGAGATCTTTTCTTTGACAATTCATGATTGTTGAGTAAAGAACAAGAAATGCAATGAATTGCAACATTGTTGAATAGAACACTAGAGACGACAAAGAATTAAACATTATTGAGTAGAACACTAAAGACAACAATGAATTACAACATTGTTGAGTAGAATACTAGAAACAGCAATGAATTACAACATTGTTGAGTAGAACACTAAAAACGGCAATGAATTGCAACATAACTTCTAAAACAAAACTTTACTCACGAGCTCATTTTCGTTAAATCCAATCCATGATAAACTCTATATTATTGTCTAAGCCTACTCATTACTTTTTATCTGTCAAGTTCCTCTATACATGTCAAATTTTATCATGTTAATAATACATTTACACGATAATTAGGAAAATCAAAACGCAAATACAATGCTCTCAACTATAAAGAGAAGAAAATAAATAAACACAAATTATATAGATAGTGCACACTTGTCACAGTACATCATATACAACATTATGGCGTATAGCACCCCTTCTTTATTAACAATTAAAGGAATATATCTAATAGCAACATCAAGAATCCTGCCTGGCTCCCAACGAATTTCCGACGCTCTCCCACTGAAAAATAAATGAAAATAAATACTCTTAAACAGCTGTACAAGATATCTACCAAATTATTAAGAGATTTGTTCGTGAGTCAACAAACAATTTTTTTTTCAATGTCTATATCTTTTATTCTTATTTAAAAATTCCAAAATTTATGAGCGATGAATATCCTGTGGATCCACTCTCTGGTTTGTAATTTGTCTTTCGTGGAACCACCCTCCTTTCTGATCTGGAAATTTGAGCCCATGAGCGTTTTCTTGAATGCAATATTGTTATTTAGTTATTCTATTAGATGTTACGTATTTTGAGGTAATAGTATTCTGGTTTACAAATAATATTGTATCAAACAAATTTTTGTGTTAAGTTTTTATGTGCATGTGGATGTGTTTATGCGATTTATTGGCCTTAGTCAATAATGTTTTGCATGTGGATTAAGTTTAATAAGAATGTTGAGAACATTATTAAGACTTCATCTTCTCTGAAAAATTACGGAGAGACGGTTTAATCATCTCTTAAAGGTTAAGACTTCCTTTTTGAGGGGAAGGTGATGAAACTATTAATTAATGCAGTCAACGGTTTCAAACTTGTTGTCTGTTTTGCATTAAACAGTGTTTTGCAGTAATTGATTATTTTATTCATATTAAAATAAAAATAGTAATTGTGCAGAACTTCATTTTTAGAGTTGTCGATCATTTTTCAATGTGAAGGAAAATCAGAAGAGTTTTATAAAATATAAATGTCATGTAAAAAATATTCAAATTTATTATTTCAAGAGTTAGGAGTCACATAGGAGATTAGATTTGAGGAAGGGGAGAGTTTCAACTTTAAGTAAGCAAAGCAAAATAGGTTTTATTGTAGGCTGACGGGGGCGAGGGGGGGGGGGGGCGGGAGCGGGCCAAAGGGGGAGGTTGGGAGCGGCGAGGGTGGGATGTAAATGTGATGTATGTTAACATTCATTGTATAGATAGTCCATAAAATTGAGTGTAATGTCTTCTTCATAATTTAAAAGGAGAAAGCGTGCATGTTTATAAATTACTGTAATATTATAATATACATTTAATAAAAAGAGTTAGATTGGTTTCTTATATGAATTCCTGTATATGTGTATTCATTTAAGTGTGAATGTAAGTCCTAAGTAAAGAATAAAAGCAATTAAAAAAAATTGGCATCCTTATTCCCATTTGCATCTTATTTATATTGGTGTGAGTTATATTATACGACATTCATTACTATCATGTTAAAAATGTTCTTTTGCATCAATATATAGATTTCTAATACTGCTTGATTAACTTATGCAACACGATAAATTTGATTTGAAAAGAAAAGATTAACTACTTTACAAAATAATACTAATTTTTTTTTTTTTTTTTTACAATTCATCTAAATTGCAAATGAATCTTTTTATAAATTCAAATTTAGAATAATATGAAAAATTATAAAAACAATCTAAATTTGTTTTAAAATATTATTAAAACCTGATTAAATTTTTTTAAATATTATAAATTAAAATTCTAATTAAATTTTAAGCAAATCTCAACCGTTGATATTTTGATCATCGCCATTTTCTTATTAAAGATATGTATCACCCAATATTCCATGTGATTGATCTTTTTATGTAATAGAAGTCGTACAAAATTAACAATGCTTTTGAAAATATACCTCTTATAGCCACGCATACATGTGAAGTGATATTTTAGTTGCTCAAGGATCTATTTAAATATATAAACGAGGATACATAATTTTTTATATGCACAAATTCACCGCATCCGTTAGACGTTACATACTTGAAGCCATCAATATGGAATTATGGAATGGATGGTAAGTTCCATGACTAGGCTACAACCCCAATTTTTTCACTTGCTAATGGTGATTAAATCGTTTTAAAGATTGTTTGCTTTAATCTTACAACCACCATCGCAATCCAACCGGCGGCTTTTGAACAACTTGTTTGTATAGGATAATGTTTAATTATTTATGAGGTTTTGTTCAGTGGCCCCTCGGGTATAACTCTGTATACTAAATCATCCCGTCTTGGGTTGGTTAGTTGACATTTGGATGGGTTGATGTATATACAAGATAAGGATGTTGAATACGGTGTATTATTTTATTGAGTAATACTGATGCGTTGCAATAATAAATTGGCAATCGAATATACGTGTGCATAGTGATAAGTTATCTAGAAGCGGACAGCTGAAAATAAGTCCATTTTCCAACAACTTCAAACTCTTAAGGAAATGGTCAGTGTAAAATGACTAGTTAGTTATTCAGAGCAGTGCCCCCCGCCATCCTCCGACCAAAAACAGAGCATTTGCTTTTAACTAAATTATTGCGTCGTAACTCGGCTAATCACACACCGCATTTCTTTTAGTCTTAAATTTCATTACACTTCTAACTTGTAATTTGGCTAATCCTTCTTAAAGGAAAAGCGGAAAGGTTTCAGCGCATTAGTTCATAAGAAGAACTGGATGATGGTGTGAAAGAAAAAAGAGGCATGCTAAGAAGACCCTTGGTTTAATCAAATATAATCTTGTGTTCTAATAAAGGAGAGAGTAAGGGAGGATCTCAGGGGAAGTTGATTTAGAGGAAGGTTTACAGTGTTGTAGATTTTTTTTAACTTTTTGGGTGATATACGTCAGGTAATTTTTGGCAGAAGATTTGCGAATAATTTATTATGTGGTGTTAGTTAAAGTTGATGGTTTATAATAAATTTGTTTTGGTTGATTTTCTATCCTATATTTGACTTTTAAGAGCTCTTGTACAAAGTTATGGCACCTTTTAAAACCTTTTTATTTACTCATATTTAGTTTATATATATATTAAATTTATTTATTTAAATTAAAAAAAATTATAATAAATATTAAAATCAGATTATATATATGTATGTATGTATATTTTGTTATATTTTGGTTGACATTATATTTTTATATTATAATCATTTTTTATTTTTTTTTGGTAATCGAGGTAACTTGTTATACTCAGATGACATTATTATCATTGTGGACTTAACGACCTGACGCACATTTAGACATGCAGCTTGCAAGGTGAGTCCAATATACTAATCTTCAAGCAATGTGCCAATGCCCCACCCAACACACCGCGGTTCAAACAAATTCGAACCCATGACCTAGTGGTCACATATTATAATCATATTTATTAATTAGTATATATATTTTTAATAAATTTGTCTAAAAAAAATTAAAAAGTAACAATTTCAAGGTGCATATATTGTACTTGTCACATACTACATTGATTAATAATTCAATTATCTTTTCCATGTATTTCTTATTGTATCATGACAAATAAATTTAAATTTGTTACACTACTCTTTTTTCTCTAAAAAATATGTTTTGGTTAAAAAATGAACTCCAAACTCTACCATATGTCTAAGATATCATGATTTTTTTATCGCCTTCTTGTATGAACAATAAAATTTGTATGATGGTCAAATGAATGCCAAATTTAAAGTTAGAAAATATTATTGACATCACACACACACACACACACAATATATATATATAACTAACTTAAGAGATATGAATTGAGAGGTCTATATTTCAGATATTTCACGTATCGCAATGATTAATGGTTGTGTTAATTTATTTGTGATTTTTTAATTTATAGGTGATATATGACGTCAACCTAGATGCACTCATGTATTGAGTTTGAAAAAATATTTCTCGAGTTAAAAAAGGGTCTAAACTCCACTATATATTTAAGATATCACAAATTTTTGAATTTATTCTTTAAAAAATAATATAAAACTCCATATGATAGTCAAATAGGTGTCAAATTTAATGTTTATATTTTCATATAATAGTCAAATATATTTTAAATTTAAAGTCATCCAATTTTATTAACATCTCATACCATTACACTTCACTACCAATAAAAATTACAAGACAAAAATAATTTATAATATTACATGCTCAAAAACTTTGTCACTAGAAGATCATTAAAAAGTGATAAGTTAGAAAAGTTAAATTCTTCTACTAATAAATATTTTAAATATTTAAATTCTAAAAATCTTGATAATGAATCATGAAATAATCAAAAATATCAATTAAAAATCATTCAAATAATTAAAAATTATTATTATGTTATAATATATGTTTTTATTAAAGGCTGCCTCCTTAGATTCAGATCTGAACGTAAATATTTTTGTAATTAGTCCATTATTGGTTAGACTTTAGTTCACAGTTTACAAAACAAATTTAGATGGGGCATGCTTTATGGGTTGGGTAGTGAGTGTTGTGTGTCATTGCTGTTTTCCAAGCCTAGTAAATATATGTGGATTGACCACATGAATCAAGGCAATAATGTTTGATTTGTAGTCTTCCTCATATTGAGTCAGCTGTATTTGATAATGAAGGTCCTTTATTTTTGGTTCGCTGCTCTCTATCTCAAATTTAGAAAATTATGATTCACCTTTTATGATGTTGTAAGAGCAGTATGCATTAGGTATATAAATGTTTGTATTCACAAACCAATATCAGATAGAATGAATTTATTATATAACTCATTCTTATGTTTCGTAAAATAGAATTGCAAGGTGAAGAAGTTAAAGTTCAACAAAATGTCAAAGCAGAAGCCAAATGCCAAAGTGTCTGCAGTGAGATCATAAAAATGTTTCAGCTTGCACTTGCACCTTTTCAAAAAAATCATGTGTAATAACTGTATAAAATTCATATAGGGGAAAATAGTGGATGTCAATACTCTCTCGAGTTTCTTTCACCCAATTGCTTACATTCATATTTAGCTCTGTCGGCACTCCAAGCTTTACACATCCTTCATTTACCATCTAAATTGAACATATTATGAAACATGGATAGGCTATAACACTAAAGAGAAATTTCGGGGTGAATGAAAGGCCACCCATAAAAGCTACACACATTGTTATGAATTTAATTTCATCATCCACCTTGCATTGAAGAGTTACTTGCTTTGCTAATGTCTTCATCACGTAATACATCTGAAGATATCATAAAACAATACAATTATTAGAGTCTAGGATACAATATTTTTATAATTAAAGAGTTTATTGTAGGAAAAATCTCTCTGGAGCTTTTTGATCACCTTTTTATTACACTTTGGATCAATTAGGTAAGGAATAAAGTTGATTACTAAACTTTTTATTGGAAAATGTGTAGGTTTTTGGGTGGTATTTTTTACTTAAATTTTTAATTTGATTTGTTTTATTTAATTATTTTATTTAGTTTTTTTTTCAATTCTTAAAAATTGGTTGTTTGTTTAATCTGAATGGTTTAAAATATCAGTTTATTTGGTTATAATTTGATTGAAATTTAATTAGAGGAAGGTGAAAATTGTGTACATGATACTATTTCAATTAGGGACATATAAACATAAATCAACATATGCATGTTATGTGTGCTAATGAATTAGAGAATTTTAATGATCTAGAACATCATTTTTCTTGGTCTCAATTTGAATCGAAGTGAATTAAGAGAAGATAATGATTCCTTAGAATGTATTACCCCAGTTAGTGATACATGGACATAATGATTTCCAAAATGATTTGGCCAAAATCTCCAATTCCTTGCTACCAATTTTTTTTCTCTTACAAAAAGAGGATATCAAACTTTGATTACTCATTTAACTACTGGACCAAGAGGCACATGTTAGAGAGATGAAGACCTTTGACATCTCAACTTATAATTTTCAAAGTGTTTTGGTGACAAGTTTCCCTGCCATCCACTTACATCTCGGTGATAATTTTTTGGCTCCCCTGGTCTAAGTTAGCATGAGTATCAAATTTAATTATGTCTTTTATTAACTTACACAAGTGTTTCGATGGCTAATAGAGGGGTGGAGTTTGAAAGTTTCATAACCAAGTAGTCTTTAAAAATGCCTAATTGTGAATTGGGTTTTTTTCACTTTTGAAGACACACCTCTAGACTCCTAAGGATTATTTTTGACATCCCATGAATTGACATTTAGTGATATCTTTCAAATTTATTTCTACAAGAATCATCATTTTCCCCTTATTATGAGATAAATAAGGCTCCCAAATAGTGTCCTAGATAACCAAAGGAGGTTGGTTATTCTCTTTATTCTTTAAAAGCAAAATTTTATCTTTGAGAACTCTTTGTTTTTCCACCCAAGATTTTCCAACAGAAGAAGGGATAGGACACTCCATGGATGTTAAAGGATTGAGGTAGGCTTTTACCTTAAATTTTGGGGAGTTTACACTAGATTTCAACTTGTTTGAAATACCTGATCTTGATTTCCCTTCTTTTGGGGGATTAACTTAGTAGACAAACTTATAATGTTTAAATAATTAAGTATGGTGTCTCCAAGTAAACTAATCCTGCCTATCTAAAGAGTTCTATTTTTTCCTCTAAAAAAAGACTCCAAGGATTCATATTGAAAGATGTGTCATTAATAACCTTCAAATTAGGGAACTGCATTTTAGTATGACCATTTTTTCTGTAGTGAAAGCACCAAAAAGGTAAGCATTCATAGTCTGGATCTTGCTTCCAATATCTAACTATAGAAGTGTGCCATAAGGCATGGGCAATTGACTTAGAAAGATCAATCATAATTCAAATTCAAGCATAAAAGCATAGTTCTCTTTGGGTGGTACACTCTAATAAACACACATACTACCCAATTTTCTAAGCACATTGCTTTACAATATCATCACCCTAGTACTCCAGAGGAAGTTTATACAACCTTACCAAAATCAAAACTTTATGAATAAATTCTTCTAAAAGGATTAAAATTTAGAGTTCAAATACGAGATCATAAACCTCCATTAAAAAATTTATCTCTATCAGCTAAAGAATGAAGGTAGACTTAAAATACCCTCGCATGAGCAACTTGATGTCTAGTCTAGGGAATAAATTCCAATTCAAACCCATCCATTATTTTTGAGCATCCTGACAAGCCATGCCCTAATAAATATGCAAACTAGTGCTTTCTATGAAAAAACCTCATTGCATTCATCAATAACTCAATCATAAATCTACATTATGCGAATATTGTCTAAAACATGAACCATTATCCCATCATCCAGGGTAACTTGGAGCCCAAAAAAATTGAAATTTGTTAATCTTGTAACTTCTTCACGGAGAGGAGGCTCCTTCTTAAGGTTTTTAAAGATGACCTAATAAGGCCCTCTAATAACATCAACTTCCATAAGATTATTAACTGCTAGAATTAAGCACAATTGCTCCCATGAGAGCCTTCCAAGGCTTTTGCTTAAATTGAATGTTGAATTTTGATTCAATTTTATTGATTAAGGTAACAATCGATTGGGTTGGGGATCACACATCTTCTCCTCATTCAAGCTACCACTGCAAAAAATTAGGTTTTCTTGATGAGGAACCATTCTCCTCACATCATTAATACGATCTTCCCTTTATCTACGATAAAAACCTGCTTACCAGATCCTTCCACTGTAACACTTTGTCCACCTATTATTATTATTATTATTATTATTATTATTATTATTAAATACACTACATTTTTATTATCATTAAAAATATATAATTATTATTGTAATACTTTATACGCAAAACATAAAATAAAATTAACAATAATAAATTTAAAATAAATTATAATTGCTAATATACACTACTTCATTTTAATGACTGCCCTTTGAGGGGGCGTTAAATACATTCGAGTAAAATCCCACAAAATTTCGGTAACAATCTAAAGTAAAAAAAATTCAACCCTCGTCGTATTTTGGCGTTGTAATCTAACAGATAGATATAAAGTAATAACATGTGCGACTCTTGATTCGTCCATGATGTCGCCTGTGCCACCATACTAATTTCTATTCAAAACGAAACTAAATTCAGTGGCCGACAATCTTGAATTTAGATCCGTACGGATAAGGACGCGTATCAGATTTTGTTTGCGAAGACTGGAACAGTTCTTCCGGAGGATAGTATAAAATGCTACCACGGCGTTTATTTGTAACAATCAAGAGCTCGGATTGTATTTGCATTATAGTCAAAGATGAAATTCGTGCATTGCTTAGTGTTACTTCCGTTATGGGCAACATTAGTCGTTGCTTGCATACCACCTCCGACTGTGGAATGCAACGGTTCAGGATGCACTGTCTTCAATAACCAAGGCTTTTGGGAAGACCGTTCTATTTGCAAGGCCGCTAATTCTGCTTTTCCTACTAGTGAAAAAGAGCTGGTAGCCGCCGTCGCACAGGCTGTGAAAAACAAACAGAAGATCAACGTTGTGAGCGATTTGGCTCACAGCCACCCAAAACTGGCGTGTGTGGGAGAAGGCGGCCTCATTATCTCCACCAAGAACTATGATTCAATCGTAGGAATCAACAGAAATGCAAGAACCATAACCGTGGAGTCCGGAGCTCTGATGAGAGACGTGATAGACGTGGCTGCAAAGGCCGGGCTGGCGCTCACCACACTCACCTCCTGGGACGGCGTTTCTGCAGGCGGATCCATTTCTACCGGCGCCCACGGAAGCGGATTCCTCGGCAATGGATCTGTCATCGACGCGTACGTCGTCGGAATGAGATTGGTCGTTCCTGCCTCTGCCTCCCAGGGCTACGCCAAAGTTATAAACCTGTCACAGACTGACAAAGATTTGAAAGCCGCCAGATTATCTCTGGGAACACTGGGAGTAATCTCGCAGATTACCTTCGCTCTGGAGCCCATGTTCAAGCGCTCTATTTCTATCACTCTCGAAGACGATGATGGCCTCGAGAATCAACTGGAGAGCTTCTGGAGATTGCACGAATTTGGAAAAATATATTGGTACGTGGCAAATGGCAAAGCTCTAATGGAAAAGGTCGACAGAGTTTCTTTAGATGTTCCTGGTGACGGCATCAATAAAGCCTCCTACCAGCCCACCACTGTGCTTCTGGCCGAGCAGAACGCCGCCAACTGTAAGTAAACATTATAACTCTCTCTCCCTCTTTTTCTTTTAAGATGGGATATATATATTCAACCTGATGATGATGATGATGTAGATGAAAGAATTGAAAGAGAACGTGACGCGGATGAGCTGTGCAATATGACTGCGACGTCCATGAACAACAGAGCGGCTAACGGAGACGGGTACCTGAACGACGGGATAAGTTTCAGCGGGAATCCCGTGGTGGGATTGAATCACCGAATGCAATCCACAGGAGGATGTCAAGTATACAACCGCAAGCAGGAGAATGACAGCGCTTGCATGCCGGACAGGATTGAAGGAAAGAACAAATCGATATGCGAGTGGGATCGGCGGGTGCGCGGCACCTTAGTGTACGACATGGAGCTGAGAGTGCCCCTCTCGCGGGCTCGTGATGCCATGCTTGATATCAAAAGATTGAGGGATTTGAACCCCCAGACTATGTGTGGACTCGACCGCAGTGGAATTCTCATTCGTGGTATTAAAAATTCGGACGCATATCTTGGCCCTGTTGACGACCTGGTCACCTTCGAGATTAGTTATCATCGCTCCCGACAGGCTTTTACCCCCGTATGGAACATGGACGTCTACCAGGAGATCGACCAAATGCTGATTGAGAAGCACGGAGGGAGTCTACACTGGGGGAAGTCCGGCGGCCACTTGTTCCAGGGGTTGGCAGCCAAGACGGTGAATTTGCAGCAGTTTTTGGGCGTAAAGAAGAGATTTGATCCACAAGGGATATTTTCTAACGACTGGATAGAGAGATTGCTGGGTATAAGGGGCAAAAGAGTAGAGGTATTTAAGGAAAGATGCGCGGTGGAGAAGATTTGCAAGTGTAGGGAGGATATCCATTGTGCTCCGGAGGAAGGCTACTTTTGCAGACCTGGAAGATTGTGGAAGAATGCTCGCGTTTGCAGGAAGCTAGATTAACTTTATTTCCTATTAAAAATAGAATAAATCTTGGGGGAAATATCCACCCTTGACTCACGACGTACTGTCTACATTACTTACATATGTAAGTTGAAATATGTAAAGTAAATGGCCTGTTTGCTTATCAAAATGAATAAAAATTCAGTCATTATTAAAATTTGCTTTTACGTACGATACAATTGATATGCAATATTAATTTTGAGTTACAATACAATTGATATGTACTAATAATTTTGAGGTGAAAATGACACTTAAATTATATATAATTTTTTTTTATATTAATTTTGTTATAATATTATAATTTATTATATAAATTTTGTAAAATTATGTAAAAGTAATTTTGAGGTGAAAATTACATTTAAATTATATATAATTTTTTTAAATATTAATTTTGTTATAATATTATAATCTATTTTGTAAATTTATTAAAATTGTGTAAAAGTTTTTTTCCAACATTTTTAAGGTTAAATGAGAATGTATTCTATCATATTTATTTACAAGCATGATTAAATTTAAATATTAATTTTGAAAGTGATGTGGTATAAAACACTATTTATGCTAATATTATTCATGAGTTACTATTCATTATTAAGGTGGCAAACACTATTTAACCTGATGAGGTGTCACAACTACTACTCTTGCTGACCCATCAACATTATTCAATTGTTTAGGTGGCATGAGACACTACATTTATCCCAAGGCTCATGTGAGGACATAATTTAATTGTCATTAAAATAATGGGTCAAAATTTCAAGTGGAGACAAGTATAATAGATTTTGGCATTAATAAAAAGAAGGTCCACTAGCTTTTTGGAAGTATATACAAATGAGAGACAATTTTTACTATGCAGATTGCACACTCATGTGAAGTGGATGTTAAAAGGCTCATATCTAAAGGAGAACAAGTGAAAATAGTCTTCACATCAGTTACTATTCTGTCACATGACAAGAGGGTCAAATTTGTCGTTAGAGATTGTGTTTCAACCTTATCTTTTGTCTTTTCTACATAGTTGATGCTTTCAGATTTTTATTTTCTTTTCCACATCATGAAGAATGATGTATTCCTTGTCCTTTTGTGCCTCCAAGTGAAGGAGGTCAAATTCCTTGTGTGGATGATTGTTTTCTTCATACTTAGGGTTATTTGAATTGTAAATTCTATAAAAGGACATTTCTTTGCTTTGTAATTAGACTAATTGGAGTGTAAGATTTGTGAGAAAGCTTGGAAAGCCTCCTTGGCATGATGAGGCCAAGTTATGTATGTGTTTAAGTAAACTTTGAGAAAGCTTGATAATCTTTGACCTGAGATTGTCAAGTTTGTATGTGATGAAAGATAGCTTTTTGATGCTCTATGATTGGTTGAAGATTAATGAGAATATGTAATGTGTTGTTAATGAGAATTGTGAGATGAATTTATGTGATGAGATTGTGAGATTGTTATGTGATTGAGAGTTAGTATGGATTGTTGAAATCATTATGTGGTTGGAGGCCACATCAAAAATAATTTCATAAAGTATTTCAATGATAGTACTTTTCTCATATAAAAAATTTAAATAAATATGCATATATAGAGTAGTGTATAACTCATTCAATTAAAATTTTTATGTTGCTAAATATGTTAAAATCATTAATTTAAGTTAATTTTTCAATAAATATATAATTTTTAATATTTTTAAAATTAAAATTAAAAATAATAATTATTAATAATAGATATTTAATTAGTATACTAGCCATCTCACCACTATTTTAATTAGAAGTAGTATTAAATTTTGTAAAGAAGAAATATATATTATTATAATTATTTTTAAGTTGAGATTAAAAATTAAAATAAAATATAGAAATATGTCTATACTTACAATATAATTAAACTTAATTTAAAGAAAATTTGAATGTGAATGTGTTTTTGAATCCTAATGATTATAACATTTTAAATGTTAATGGCTCTAAAGATACTTTTGTAAGTGAAAATCAAAAAAATGATTATAATCATGAAACTTTTTTGCATGTTAAAATTAGTGTTAGGATTCATGATATTTCTTACAAAGTGGATAATCTAGATTTGAATGTTCTTCAAACTGATTTCAACATAAAGTATCCATCCAGTATCTAATCTAAAAAATCTCTGTTAGATCACCTTCAAGATATTTCATATATGATGAGTGTTTTAAATGATTTGTATCATGGTATAGTCATTCTATTTGTGCTTCTAGATGTTATTGCTGTTAATATTCTTTATATTTATTAACATCTTATTGCTTCCCATTTTCTTATTATTTTATAACAATCTCTTTTTTGGACTGATATTCATCATATTTCTTATCATTCTATTGTTACTAATATTCTATTCATTTAACAACATCCTATTATTTTTAATATTTTTTCCATTTCTTAATATGATATTGCTTCTAATGTTTTGTCCATTTTTAACATATTCTTACTTTTAAAATTCCTCCTCTTTTTTAAATTTTTTACAGTCTTAATGTTTTTCTTATTTCTTTATATACAAATCTTTCTAAAATTCTTTATATTTTCAAAAATCCTTCAACCACTAAAATTACGTTAATTATTTATAATTATCCTCTCATTACTAATGTTACTCCTTCAGATTCGACTTCTTCAAATCCTAAAATGAATTCCTTGATGTATAATCTTTGTGACATGTAAAATCATATTAAAATACTTTCCCAAATGTCACAAAGTCCAGCGAGCTTGGTTACTTTGAATGCCATTATGGTTCATTAATTCGTTGCATGCCCATTTCCAATCGTATTTATTTTTACAGACTATTAAATGCTTAATATAAAATAATAATATCCTTCTCATCATATAATAACATTTTATTAGGTCCTGCTTATATGTTACTCATAATAACATATTATTAAGCTCTTTCATATAAGTTTAATGGATTATGATCTTGAATTCTAGTTTATGGAATATTGGTGCATTTTCAAATAAACACCATTATGAAAGTATAAACATCTGGTTTTTATACAAGCACTTTTTTAAAATAGTGTATTTTATTTTTTATGTTATATTTGGTTCATTTGTGTATGTTTAGATATTTTTAATATATTTCCTACTTTATATTAACCTCTCTCCATCTTTTAAATTTTTTTTTGGATATCTTTAACATTTATTGGATTTACCTATTTTTTTGTCTTAGCTTATTTTATACATTGCTTAAATTGATTATCATATTATAGCAGTCTATTTCATCTAAGAGTGATTCAATACTATATCAAATATGCCATGGGTGGATTTGATGAATTGATGGATTCATAATCTGTGTTCTGTTTTGGCATTTTCTACCTTACATCAATTTTTGCATCATGAATTTATATTATCACACTTTTTCCTTGGTCGACCTTATCATGTGTCATGTATTAAATATCCATATATAGATCAAATCTTCCATAGTCATTTGACAAGTGCCATTCAATTATATTCTAGGTGTTGAGCGGTCAATTATTTTTATCCTAACTTCAAGTTAGAACCTAAGCTTTCATTTCTGTTGCTACACTTTTGACATAGTCTTCAACTTTGATACTTTAAAATTATGCATGTCTTTTCGCATACCTACTTTACCCAAAGGGGCTTTAGGAGAAATCTCATATCGTTACATGGCACATATAGAGAAGAGGAAACAAAGCACTTGTACTTAATATTATATTTACATGGAAAACAACATTAAATTTGATTTGATTCAAGCTTGTGAGATATATAATTACAAATACCTTGAGTTTTTATGATCCATAACCCTTTTTGTTATTTCATTTTTTCAATTGAAACTATGAATATTGATTTATAATAAAAATTGTAATCTCAATTTAAATTTATAAAATAGTTCTTATATTAGTGTGTATGCAAGAAAATTAACTTAGTTTAAATCTATGAGATTAAATTTAATGGATTTAGTGTATTTTCAATCCATGTTTTTGTTCTATATATTTTGACTCATAATTGATTATTGATTTTCTTATGAGTTTATTTTTTTCTTTCATTTCACTAATTGTTTTTTCTTGAAAAAATTACAATTTAAGAGAAGATATTTTATTTGTTTGTGTAAAAAAATATATACTTAATTTTTTGATTTATCTATTATTCATCCATGTGTATATATGTGTGTACAAACATATATTGAAGTTATGAATATTATCTTTTTAATTTTAATTGTGAATTAAATATTAAATATAAGATAAATCTTAGAGGAAATATCCTTCCTTAACTTAAAACGTAGTGTCGACATTACATTCAAAGTTTAAATATGTAAACTAAATGATGTGCTTGGTTATCAAAATGAATAAAAAAATCAATCATTATTGAACTAATAAAATTTGCTTCTACACAGAATATAATAAATTTTAAGTGAAAATGAGATCTAAACTATATAAACATAATTTTTTTTTCTTAATTTTGTTATCAAGTGAAAGTCTTTTCCCATATTCTTGATGTAAGTGTTTTTAAAGTTATGTGAAAATTTATGTTATCATATTTATTTAAAAGCTTAATTAAATTTAAATATTAACTTTGAAAGGATATATAAAGTATTTTAATTAGGGTAATTTTTAATATAAAAAATGAAAATAAACATACTTATATAGAGTAGTGTACATCTCATTTAATTTAAATTTTTGTAACTAAATAAGTTAAAACATTAATTTAAATTAGTTTTTCAATAAATATATAATAATAAATACTTTTAAAATTGAAATTGAAATAATTATTAACAAATAATGGGTATTTAATTGGTTTATTATTTATGTTCCCATTATTATAACTAGAAGAAATATGAGAGTTAGTAAATAAAAATATATATTATTATAATTATTTTTATTACTATTAGATTGATAAAATATCAAAATGTGTCTATTATTACAACAATTAAACTTTATTTAAATAAAATATGAATGTGAATGTGTGTCTCTAAGTGATAATGGTGATAAAGTTTTAATGTTAATGGTTCCCAATATATTTTTATAAGTAATTTAAAGAAGTTAATTATAATCATGAAACATATTCACATGATAAAATTAATTTTAGGATTTATGATATTCTTGTTAGTGTAGGATATTATTTTCCATATATTTATTATTATGGATTATTCCTATACATGTATTTAGTTTGCTTAGGTTTAATATTGAGGTCACATAAGTATCATAATGAGGTAATTAATGTGCACATAAAAATGTAAAAAATTTATTCAAATTGATGAGTGAGGATATCCTTGACATTTACCCACCCATATTGACATATTACAGATGGAGCAGACAAATTATTTGACAATTGTCTTGTGTTCACATTGTTACATGTATTGGCTTTATGCCTCCATTGTACCTATAAATATGCCTCTCATCTAAGATATTTTTAATGAGTTATGAATGCAATATTATTATAATCCTGCTCTATTTTGATTTCAGTCTCAATAATAGAGTTTTATTTCTATTTTCTTTGCATTTGCAGTTCGTGTGATCGATGCTATCAGTTGGATCTTGGAAAATTATTTCATGGTGTCAGATCTCTTTTATGGTAATGAACACCATTTTATTGTTAATTTATTTAAATCTTGAGTAGTTTTTAAGTTTTTATTCTAACTAAGATTGTAAAAGACAATTCTGTAGATCTGTGTGTATTATCTACACTCCTTACTTCTTTAATTGGTGAACTTCATTAGAATTTGAAAGTATTTTAAATCTATTGGATATATAAGTAACATTTGTAGATATAAAAGGAGAATTCAAGATGGTTGGATAGAAGACTAAATCATTTTTTGATAAGGAGGCAAGATCTACAAGAATTGTTTTTTCAATTCTATTTTTTCTAAAAAAATGACTAGTAATTTCTGATTGTGATAAAATATTAAAAAATCACATAAAAAATTTTCTATGTTATATGTACCTTTATTTCCTCTTTCTAGATCATTTTTAGAATTGTAATTTTATTAATAATTTAGAAAGTTATCACAATTTTAATGACTATGGTACTATTCAAAAAATTACAAAATATACTTTTTTAAATTATTTTTTTAATAAAATAATATTATTGTGGGAAATCATATTATAAATATTTGTTTATCATTATTTTATAACATTCATTCTATCTCACGAAGATGAATGGTGAGGTCTGCTTTTGATAGGCAATTAAACCCCTCTCACAAGCAGAATAAAATTTCTCCTCTCCTTCTTTGCTTGACTCACAATTTTACACTCTTCTTCTCCTCATTGATGTATTTTCAGTTGAGCTCGATGTCAAATTTTTGTGATCCTACACTATCACTTATATAATCATTGCATAGATTACTCATTTGTAGATGAATTCTCGACTAAGACTAACATCTATTTTTTATGAGCATGCATTGTTATTTGTGATTTTAATGCAAAGATTTTACTCATTTATATGCTAGCCACTTTGTTTCTATGTGTATTACATGATATTAGATACTAAATTGTACTACACATTCAAGAACCTTAGATATTCATCTTGTTTTTGTATGTATTGCACGATGGTGAATACTACACCAAAACATGTACTTTAACAACATCAGATATATCTATATTTAAGTGTAAATATACTGTGTAGTATCTTATTTTCACTTTAGGCATCATCTATCTTTGTTACATGAGTTGAAGCTTCAAGAAATAAATCTATAGTTGTGTTTACAGCTAGCTATCTTTGGCCCTACACTATATCTTAAGATTTGATGGGCTTTATTTAGTAAAACATTTGGTACCCATTATATATGCACTAAAGTATTGATTGTATACAAACTAGAACATGAAGTGTCAAACCTCTATAATTGGTGGGGTGGGGGGGTTCTTTTTTATAGTTTAAGGGTGGTTATTTTGTGCCATACCTTCTTTACTGCTCATTCAGTTTCTACTTGCATTACATCATGGATAATAATCTAGTTCCACTTCTCACTCCATTCAATTATCATGACTAAAAAATTTAAAGTGTAATTTTTTCTAAGAAGTAAAGGTTTACACAGGATAACCATGAATATGAAAAATGAACTGGAACTTGGTGTAGATAAAATAAAGTGGTATAATAGGTGTGATGAAGCATATGGCATTTTGTATTTGTCTATTTATCCTGACTTACTCTTTCACATTGAATCTGATAAATCACCACATGAGATTTTTAACACTTTGGAACAACTCTTTGGGAAGCAGGATGTAAGGAGGGGTCATGAGCTAGAGAATGAGCTCATTAGTTTGAGTTTAGTAAGTTTTAACACTATAAAATACTTTTTGACCAAATTTAAATCACTTAGGTTACAATTAAAATTATGTAGAATTGAGAAAAATGATGAATAATCGATCCTCTCTATTATTTCTAAATTAGATCCTGACTACTCAGTTTTTGTCTCTACCTTTTATGTTATTAAACATACCCTAAGAACTACATGGAATATACCATCCTTAGATGATTTTATTAAATAATTAACTAGGGAGAAAGATAAGCTCATCCAAATGAGTACATTAAAGTCCTCCAAATCACATGCTTTGTTAATTCATGACAAATGAAAGACTAAGAGTAAAGAAAGGGTCAAAAATTAGATACTAAGCCAAAAGTATCATATGAGTCCTTCTCTTTAGGTGGGAAAAATAATAAAGAGAGGATCACATGTGCCTATTGTAAGAGAACTTGGCATGATGAAAAAAATGTATGAATAAATAGATTGATCATCTAGCAAATATGCTTGAGAAAAATAGCATCAATGTCCCTGATTCAATCAATTCAAGCTCATCATCATAGAATTATTCTAAGGTAAAAGAAACTAGTAAGGGAAAAGGTAAGGGCAAAGCCCTTTTTATAGTTGCACCTCAGCGATTTACATGGATGATTGATTATGGTGCTTCACATCACATGGCTTCTTCACGAGACTTGTTCTCATCCTTAGACCCATATTTTATGCCATCTATTCTGATATGTGATGATGCTTATGTTGAATTTTTTGGGAGAGGATATATTAAAATTAATGATGAAACATTTAAAAATGTCTTATGTGTTCCATCACTATCAACTAATCTCCTATTTGTTTATCAAATCACCCACATTAGATCAAGAAAGAAAGTTGAGTTTAATCTAGATTTTGTTGTCATTAAAGAGTTGCATAGTAATACTATAGTTGCCATTGGAAAAGTAAATCACCAATCAAGTTTGTACACCTCAAATTTTTCTATTTATTACCCTTCTACTGCATTACTCACTCATTCTGATGGGGTGAGTAAACTATGGCATGAGTGATTTGGCCATCTAAACTATCACTACTTAGAATAACTCAGTTGACAAGATATGGTAATAGGGTTGCCTCATGTTCATTATTTTGATGGTGTTTATAAAGGTTGCATGCTTGGTAAACATAGTGAACATAAATATGATAAAGGCAAATCATGGAGAGCCACTCAAATTTTGGAGCTAATTCACAGTGATGTTTATGGACTATTTTTGAAGCCTTTATTCAACAAGGCTAGGTATATGCTTACCTTCATATATAAATTTTTTAGGTATACTTGGGTGTATTTTATTTAAAAAAAGAATCAGGTATTTGACAATTTTAAGGATTTCAAGGCTCTTGTTGAGAAATAGTTAGGGAAAACCATTAGGATTTTGCAGACTGATAATAGTGATGAGTATGTTAGTCATCGATTTGAACAATTCTATGCTTCAGAAGAGATTAATATACAATGAATAGTTCCATATATTCCTCAACATAATAGTTTTGCATAATGTAAGATTAGATATTTGAAGGAAATGGGAAATTGTATGATACACTCTAAATCACTTACACCACAATATTGGTTAAAATCCATTAATTATTAAGCACATGATATAATGAGAGGGGGGTAAATTAGTATATCATATATCTTATAAAATTTTAATTAATAAAATTCCACTTAACCATTCATTCAATATATGCAATAAAACTGAAACAATAAACACCACACAAGATAGAGAGACATCAAATTTTAATGTGGAAACCCAATGTGGAAAAACCATGGACAACAATCTCATGTATATGAATGAGCACCAACTCAAACTACAATATTCACAAGCATGAACTTGTAGGTGCACCAACCTCTTTACTTAACACCAAAATAATAACTATTCATGAACACCAAACCATAAGAGCACCAACCCCTTTACTAAGCACCAACACAACAACTTTTAGTGAGCACCAACCCCTATTGTGTATAATACATAACTATCTTTCAATGTTGCTTTCTCAACAAATGATAGCACATTACAAAATCTCTTTCTTTTCTTTCCTTAGCTCTTCTAGGCTAGATATGATAATTACAAACCATGATCCCTTCCACACTTTAAAAATGGCTTCCCAAGCCTTTATTTATAGCTTACTAAATGACCTTTGGCATTCACCCTTTTTAACCCTTCAATCCTCATTTAAAATGGTGCCAAACTTACATGACCCTTCAATTTTTTTCATTTGAAAAGTCATATGGTAACCCTTCATAAGAAAATGCATCATTTCCCCTTTTGTCTTTATCTTGGTGAATTTTTGTATTTCTCAAAGTGCCCCTTCATGAGAAATTGTGCCCTTCCTCTTTTTTCTTCACTTGGTGACTCTTGGAATTCCTCAAGATGAATCTTCATGGGAAAATGCATCCCATTCCTCTTTTGTCTTTACCCCATGGCTCTTTGACTTTTCCATGGGCCCTCTTTTGACTTTTATGCAACCAAAAATATATTTATTAATAATAAATAAATATAAACACATTTTAACCAAAATATGAACATTAAAAACACTTTTAGACAATAAATTATATGCGGCCTTTATCACCAATGCTAGACCTTTGACATCAATGAAAATATTTCCAACAATCTCCTCCTTTGTCATTGATGGCAACCTCAAACTGAAACTACCACATCCTAAAACCTATACTGTATATGCCAACATGCATATATAGCCAAAATAAAAAATATACAATAACTCTCCCTTACTATAGCATCTTGTACCTATTTTTTCACTTGTTCACTGTACATGTTTTGTACCTATTTTCTATACCTATTTCTATTCTTCTCCCCCTTTGACATCAATGGCAAAGGGCCTATCTGGGAGCTAAAACTTAGCTTCCCCTTAACTGATGATGATCCTCAATGGTAGGAAGTAAAATAAATTAGTCCCGAATTCTCCCACAAATCCTTGAATGTGTCCTTTATTCTTGCCTTTGTGAAGATATCTGATAACACATATAAATTATTGCCTGTGTTCTGAGTATCTACAATTAAATCATCTAAATATTTTCTTCTAATCTCACAACCTTCTGCATAAAACTTTAATGTGTATCCCTGATCACATATTTGAATTACACTAAATAGATTATTATTAAGACTTTTTACATATAGAACATTCTTGGTCTTAGTTCTACCATTATCTAAATTTAAAGTACCTTTTTTGGCTATTCTAGTAGTGGTTTTATCTCTAAATTTCACTGTGCCACCACTGATCTTCCTTAGAGATATGAACTTTGTCTTGTCTCCTATCATGTGCCTCAAACATCCACTATCAATGAACCATGATTGTTCTTCATGCAAAGCTGTCTAGACTAAAATAAAAATTTTAGGTTGTTTCTTCTGCCATGAACTTGTTTGAACTTTCTTCTTAATGAATGGATCCTTGAAGCTTTAGTCCTTCTTGACTGACTCAAACATGCTTCTATAATGCCAAGTTATGTGTCCAAATTTTTTTCACTTGTAACATATCATGGCTTCTTCATCAAAGCATCACATAGGAGCAAAAGAGCTATAGCTTTTGATTGACTATGCGTTAGTTTTCTTCTCCTTATCTCTAAAATTCTTAGCTCTTTTTTGACATCCTATTTTCTTATGACCATATCCATTACAAAAAATTAGTAACCATGCAAATAGAACATGTTTGTGTATCTTTATCCTAATTATATTTTGTAGTTATATTCCTTCTATCTTTCTTTGTTTGATATGTCCCTTGTATTCTTCACTTCTTCCCTTTTTGTTTCCTCTTTTGTAAGAGCTTCAACATAACTCTTTTTCTTTTCAAATGCTATACCCTTCTTATATGATATTGACTTTTGACTTTCCAATATCTTATTCAACATTTTAGTGCTATCCTCAAATTTTTAATCACTAACTACTTTATCATTGATTGCTTTCTCAATATCTTCTTTTAAAGAGGTAATTTCAATAACATACCCTTCACATTCTTCACTGAATTTTGGCAACTATGATGTTAGATATTTTTCATTATTTTTATCTTCTTCAAAGTGTGCTTGTAGATCATCAATTATTTATTTTGACTCCTTTTCATTTTTCTCAATCTAGTGCTTCAAGCTTTGATTCTTTTTCTTAACAACTTCTAAATATTCTAAGGCACTAATGAGTTCTCCCTCCAGATTTAACTCAGCTTTATCCTCTCTTTCATCATGTTCTTGTTATTGATCATCTACACTTTTGCTTGTAGAGACATCTTCATGTATGGTAATGAATAGATTCTTTTTTTCATCTAAGTCACTGACTCCACTGTCTTCGGCTGATCTAAGATATTTAGAATATAAACTCTTATTCTTGAATCTCTTCTTATATTTTCCATTGAATTTTTTCTTGTATGTAGACTTTCCTCCTTCATTGTCACCATTATTATTATTTAGGCATCTATCTACAAATTGTCCAATCTTACCACATTTAAAACATTTAAATGGTAATTTTCCTTGATATTTACCTGTGCCCTTTTTCAGTTTGCAGATGAATAGAGATCCATTGTCATCTTCCTCATCACTCGAGATGTCACTTGATTCTTGAATCTCAGATTTCTCTTTCTTTGATGTTTTGAAAGTAGCTTCCCTCTTTGAGGGTTTCTCTTATTTGGTTCGCATCTCATATACCATAAAAATACCATGTAGTTCATCCATCTTAAGCTTAGCTAGATCCTTCATCTCCTCAATTGGAAAAACCTTTGCATCATATCTCATTGGTAGAGATCTCAAAACTTTTTGCACCACCATTGATTTTTTTAACTTTTCTCTAAGGCTTTGAATATGATTAACTATTTGATCAACCCATAAAAGATAACTCACTATATTTTCTTCCTCTTCCATATTCAAACTCTCAAACTATCTTCTTAAAGTTTGAAGCTTAGCCAGTTCAACCTTTCCATCACCTTTGTAAATATTTTCAAGCTTTACCCAAGTCTCATGAAAATTTTTGCATTGCATAACTTTAAAAAATTCAAATTCCCTTGAACCACATAAAATATCATTTAAAGCTTTATATTATTTTGAATTGTCTTCTTTTCCATTGAAGTAGTTAGAAGTGTATGTGGATCTTCATATTCATGCAACACTGATTTCTAAATGGCGAATCCATGTTCCATCAAGTAAGTCTTCATCCTTCTACTCCAAAATTCATAGTTTGTCCCATCAAACAAATGTGCCTTATTTGTATAAAAGCCTCCATGTGATCCAACCATCTTGCTTTCCCTAGTCTACCTTCAAGTTGTTAAACTCTTTCCAAAGGAACCTACTCTGATACCAATTGTTAAGTACAAGATATAATGAGAGGGGGGGGTGAATCAGTATATCATATATCTTGTACAATTTTACTTAATTAAATTCCACTTAACCATTCATTCAATATATGGAATAAAATTGAAACAATAAACACCACACAAGATAGAGAGACACCCAATTTTAATGTGGAGAAAACAATAGAGAAAAATCTCAAGTATATAAATGAGCACCAATTCAAACTATAATATTCACAAGAACAAACTTGGAGGAGTGCTAACCTCTTTGTTGATCACCAACATAACAACTATTCTTGAGCACCAACCCATAGGAGCACCAACCCCTCTGTTGGGCACCAACACAACAACTATTTGTGAGCACCAACCCATATTGTGTATACCACACAACTATCTCTCAATGTTGCTTTCTCAATAAATTAGAGCACATTATAATATCTCTTTCTTTTCTCTCCTTTAGTCTTCTAAGCTAGATATGAGAATTGCAAACCATGCTCTCTTCCACAGATTACAAATGGCTTCCCAAGCCTTTATTTATATCTTACTAAATGACCTTTGGAATTCACCCTTTTTGACCCTTCAATCCTCATGGAAAATGGTGCCAAACTTTCATGACCCTTCAAATTATTTCATTTGAAAAGTCACATGGTGACCCTTCATAAGCAAATGTGTCATTTCCCTTTTTGTCTTTATCTTGGTGACTTTTCATATTTATCAAAGTGTCCCTCCATGAGAAATTATACCCTTCCTCTTTTGTCTTCACTTGGTGACTCTTGGAATTCCTCAAGATGACTCTTCATGGGAAAATGCATCCCATCCCTATTTTGTCTTTACCCCATGACTATTTCACATCTCCATGGGCCTTGTTTTTAATTTTATGTAACCAAAAATATATTCATTAATATTAAATAAATATAAACTTATTTTAGCCAAAATATGAAAATTAAAAACACTTTTAGACAATAAATGCTATGGGGCCTTTATCACCAATGCTAGACCTTTGACATTAATGATAATATTTCCAACATTAATTGTTCTTTCTATATCCAAAATTGTGTTCCTCATAAAGTATTGAAAGGAATCACTCCTTTTGAATCTTGGATCAATTAAAAACCTAAATTTAAGCACTTTAGGGTATTTAGATCTCAAGATATGGCTCATATTCTTAAGATGAAATATAAGGCCATGGAATATCAGAGTAGGACTTACATATTTGTTGGGTATGTAGAAGGTGTTAAGGGATATAGGCTTCTTTATCATACCACACACAAGTTGTTAATTGAGAGGAGTATACACTTTTAAGAGGGTCAATCAAACTCCACACTCAAGACTTCTCCCTCCTCTTTGGACTCTCTAGGATATGATGACAGTTAAGATGATGAAGATAATGATAGAGATTCACCTCATTCCATTCATAGTCATATTTATAAAGTTGAAGAATCTCCTCTTGATTCTCTAACTTCAGGTCCTCTTTGGGCTAGACAGACTCTACAGAGTGCAAGTGATTGGGTTGGGGTCCCATGAGATGTCAGATAGACTTATTCATAGTTTTAGGGTGTTTCACATGTTTTCATTGCTTGTGCTTCTGATCCACAATCATTTCATGAGACATCTAGCATTCCTAAGTGGGATACAACTATGCATGAAGAGTATAGTTCCTTAATTAGGAACCACACATGCGATCTATTACCCCTTCCTAAGGGAAGGAAAATTATTTGATGTAGCTAGATCTATCAAACAAAATTTATAGTAGATGGGTTAGTGGATAATTTCAAAGCATGATTTGTAGCAAAAGGATTTTCATAAGTTCTTAGCATATACTATACTAAAACTTTTGCTCCATCCACTAAAATGAATTCTATTCGACTCACTCTTTCCATTACTATAGCTTATCATTGGGATGTTTATTATATGGATATGAAGAGTGACTTTCTTCATGGTGACCTTAAAGAGGAGATATATATGAAAAAACCACAAGGTTTTGTGGAAGATTCTTCCTTAGTGTGTAAACTTCAAAAATCTATGGCCTCAAATAGGCCCCTCAAGCTTGGTATGCCAAGATGGATTTATTTCTTCTCACATTTGGTTTCACTAGATGCAATTCTGATCCAAATGTCTACATCTTTTAGTAGGATAATTCACTCTTGATTCTGATTCTATATGTAGATTACCTATTGATCACAGGGAGTTATCCATCCTCTATTGCAGTAGTGAAAACTACTCTATATGATAGATTCTCCATGATTTACCTGGGTTTATTGAATTAATTCCTTGGTATTGATATTTCACAATCTGACATAGGGATTACCATTGCACAATCCAAGTATGATTTTGAGTTACTTACACAGTTTCACATGGATGCTTGTAAGCTATCTCAAACTCCCTTTCTTTCTAGAGTCAAACTTGAGGCTAAGTGTTCTTCTCCATTAGCTAATGCTACCTTGTATTGAAAACTAGTTGGAAACCTCATATATCTGACTCACACTAGACCTGATATTCCATAAGTTGTGGACATGGTCTCTAGGTTTATGCAA
The DNA here is from genome assembly GCA_037957365.1 of Torreya grandis. Classification (NCBI taxonomy): domain Eukaryota; kingdom Viridiplantae; phylum Streptophyta; class Pinopsida; order Cupressales; family Taxaceae; genus Torreya; species Torreya grandis. The sequence continues at coordinate 99,795 of JARHVA010004464.1, forward strand.
ACACCGCATGAACTACATTGGAAACCAACCAAACAAATTATCCACTACATTCAAGGTACTCATAGTTTTGGGATTCACTATGGAGTAGGCATTGATATTAACTTGATTGGGTACATAGATTGAGATTGGGATGGAAATATTCAACATCACAAGTCTACTTTAGGATATAGTTTCTCACTTGGTTTAGGCCCAATTAGTTGGTTTAGAAAGAAGAAAAATGCTATTACTTTATCTTCTACTAAGGCTAAATACAGAGGGGCTATCAATGCTACTACTAAAGCTATTTGCCGTTAGGGGATTCTTAATGATTTTGGTATATAGTTCAATAAACTCACAATCATATTTTGTGATAACTAAATGAATATATAGATCTATAGAAATCGTATCCAACATCAGCAGACCAAACACATCGAGATTCATGTGCACTTCATTTGGGAGCTCATTCATGGACAGGTCAATGACCTCAAAATTTGCTAGACTATGGAGCAGATAGCTGATATCTTCACCAAACCCTTCACTGAGAGTAATTATATTCACTTTCATGTTATTTTTAGGGTACAGTTTACATCAACATCATATATAGGGGGGACTTCTAGTCTTTTTCTTTTTCTCTCTTTCTTTTTTTTTGGGGGGGGGGGGCAGGGAGTTTTTTCCCTACAAGTTTTCTCATTTTCCTCCACTTTGTGAGAGTTATATTTTACTTGGGTAGCTCATCAGGCCATGTTTCTGGGACCTAAATTTGTTTACCCACCTAAGCTATGCTTAAGGGGGGTATTATTGTAGGATATTACTTTTTGTGTATTTATTATTATAAATTATTCCTACACATGTATTTAGCTTACTTATGTGTAATATTTAGGTCACTTAGGTGTCATAATGAGGTAATTAATGTGCACATGCATATGTGAAACTTATAATCAAATTGATGGGTGAGGATATCCTTAACATTTACCCACCAATATTTAAATATTACACATGAAGCACACAAATTATTTGACAATTATCTTGTGGTTACATTGCCAAATATATTGGATCTATGCCTCTCATCAAAGATATTTTTAATGAGTTATGAATGCAATATTATTATAATCTTGCTCTATTTTGATTTTAGTCTCAACAATGGTGTTTTCCTTCTATTTTCTTTGCATTTGTAGTTCATGTGTTTGATTCTATCAGTTGGATCTTGGAAAATTCCATCAATTCCTTACAAGGTGGATAATCAATATTTTAGTGCTATAATTGATATCAATATTGATTATAATACTTCTCAAACTAATTTCAACACAACATATCCATCTAATGTCTAATCTAGGCCCTCAAGAGATTTCATGTAGGATAGCTATTTTTAAATGATTTATATCATGGTATAGTCATTTAATTTATTTATCTACATGAAATTGCTTATAATATTCTTTACATTTATTAACATGTTATTAATTTTCATGGTATTTTTATTTTATAAAAAACTCTTTCTTGGACCAATATTCATCATATTTCCCATCATTCTATTTTTGATAATATTATTTCTAAATAACATCCTATTTCCTCTAATATTATTTCTATTTATCAACATGATATTGTTTCTAATGTTTTGTCTATTCGTGACATGTTCTTACTTCTAAAATTCTTATTTTTATTATTCCTCAATATGCACATGAATATAAAATTCTTTATGTTTACAAAAATCCTTTGACTACTAAAATTCCATTGATAATTCATAATTATTCTCTCAAGACTAATGTTACTCCTTCACATACTACTTCTCCAAATCCTAAAATGAATACCTTGATGTATACTCTTTGTGACATGTAAAATTATATTAAAATTCATTTCCAAAAGTTACAAAGACCAATGAACTTGCTTACTTTGAATGACATTATCTTAAACACTTGGGTTTGTTAATTCCTTGCATACCCTTTCCCAATCATTTTTGGTTTTAAAAAATTCTTAAATGCTTAATTGAAAATAATATCCTTGTCATCATCCTCTAATATAATATAGATCAATTGAAATTAAAATTGTTCATTTTATTGTGATTCAACTAATTTATTAAGCCCACTTATGTAATAAGGATTTGAATCACTCAATATAATTAATAGCTAATCTTTTAGTTTTTAAAAACATTGCATCATTTATTCAAATGTGTGCTCCTCAAAGGGAGTGTTAATTATGCCAAAATTAAATCATGAACTCTTAGGGCTCTACAGTTGATGCTAAAGAAAGTGAAATTACCCATTGATTGGCACCCCAATAGGTTTTCACCATTTAGGATTTGTAGTTGTTTTTACTTTTTCCCTAGTCTAGAAGTGCCTCAAAGAGGTTTTCACTAGTATACCTCATTGTTTGATTTTATTATTGACTAAATAAGTTTGTTTGATCCCCAAAGTAGGCTATAAGGTCCTTAATATGATTCCAATGTATTTCTTGTGATCTCCTAATATAATACTATCTTTGAGGCCCATGAGTTATAAAATTTCTTCATCATTTGAAAAGTCATTTAATAGTATAATATGATGTTGCTATCCCTAGTTAATTAATTGGGTGTAACGAAGGGTAATAGGGAAATTATATATAATGGCTATAATTGTATTGATAGGAGTGTTAATGAAGAGGTTCATAGGAGTTAGTCACCTTAAATATTATAATGGGACTCTACATCGCTATCAGGATCACCTTCATCAAATGTCAAAGTTATGCCACTTTAAAGATCACAGGTATCACCCCAAGCAATGTGTAGTTAATGCCTTAATTTACTTTATGTTTGGATGTAGAAATAGGTTCAATAGTACCTTCTTGTGTTATCCCTAAACCTTTTACTTTTTAATTATTAGGAATGGGAAACTTAATGGTTAAAAAAAACGGAAAAATCATCATTATACGACTAGGATTCTACTGAACGACTAACTAGATATGTATGTATTGAACTATCTTTAATAAATGTGATGGGTCCCTTCAAAATATAATTGTGTGTTCAACACCAATCCATCATGGGCCTACCTAATGATTTGGTAGAATTGGGTATACCATGTTATTTATGAGATTTGGGTAACATATCAATATGGGAATCATCATGGATGGTATACATGTCATTGCCCTTATCCTCAATAGTAAAATGAGAAGAATTTTGAGGCAAAAGATTAGACATGGAGGCTAAGGTATATGGATCAATGTAATTGGATGTACAAATTTAGGTACTACATTCTTATTATTTTAGGTATATGCTTTGAGATAGGAAAATAATTATAGTTCCCATATTAGGCTTCCAAAGTTTTACAATATTGGTATGGCTATAAATCACCAAGAATAGTAACCTCCATTTTATTATGGGGGAATTTTAAGAATTTTTACAGAGTGAAAGGAACGATGTTACTTCATAGATCTAGGTTATCCAAAGGAGATTATTATATGATAAATCAAGGTCAAAGACATGGCAAAGTGTATTAGCATTGGCTGGACCAATAATGATATAAAAATAAATGGTGCTTTTGGATTCTCAATCTTCATTATCATATGCTTTGATGATAATGGTATCTGGGCACATATATGTTGATGAATACAAAGAATATTTAATTCATTTCAATGAAGCAATATTTAAACCTAAACCATTTTCTATGAGTACTTACTTGATTTTATGGTGGGTAATGATTGCTTCTATATAGAGAGGGTTTTTATGCAACAGACTAAGGGATGACATATATCTTTCACCTAATGAAAGATACTACCCTGTAGATAAATACCCCATAAGTTCTTGGAATTTCATAGGATCAATTTCATTAGAAACCCTGTATTGGCATAAAATCCCATATAACAGTTACTTATTGACTTCAAACATATGCATGAGATCTAAAATATAAATCTACACTAATGTTTTATGTAATCATTCCACAAGGTCATATCAAATATCAATAGTAGAAAAAAATGTATTGGGTTTTGAAGGTAAAAAATCGTGAATAGGATTTTGGTTAGAAGGTGATCTAGGACATTGGAGGGTAATCCATGGGAGTCAAGTTGTGACAACATAATTTTAATCCTGGTAGGGTTATTATGATTATAAGGACAAAATGTGGGGCCTAGAATAATAAACCATTGACATAGAATTGCATCAATTTAACCTCATGTCAAAGGGTTAACACATTGAATATTAAAGTATAGATGAGGATTGATTCTAAGGGTAGACACATAACTACTTTTAACTTGGCATACAATAATTTTAGATTCATGTGGTATTTGGTTGGAACAAGAATCCTCACCTTCATTATTATTGTTTTGTTATTAATTATGATCCTAGTTGTGATTATGATGTTGATGTTGATGTTGATGTTGATGTTGATGTTGATGTTGATGTTGATGATTACTAGACTTGTGTTTTGGAAAGGATAATTATATATACACATATTCTAATTGGAATTGGAGGCACCATTGGATAAATCAATTTCACCTTGCTTAATAAAATATTGGATAAAGTGTATAAGTTAAATACATGTAAAGATTTCATGGTATTTGACATGATGTTAATAAAAACATTAGTTATCTTTATATCAATAAGGATTTGGTTGATCTTATATAAAAATAATTGGAATTGAAAAAATGGCCATATTTTATGTAACTAATTTATAAAATACTACCTCAATAAGCTCACCAAGTCCAGCAAAGAACATTATTTGATATTGCCTCTTTGGTAGAGGTTCTATTTGCAATGTAATTGATTAAGTAGGTGGGGTAATCTGGATGGGTGGTTTTTGAATCATTTTCACGTTTGAATTATGTTATCCCTCCCATACAAAATTATTATTTTTATTTAAGACATTTAGTATCTCCAATTTCTTTGTTTATGCTTGTGTTGGAGTTGGAGATGAATTATGAGAATCTATTTTAATCATGCCCTTGATAATAATAAATTTTTTAATTTTCACACCTTTTTTGATATTTTATTCCAATGTGGTAGCATAGTAAAGTTGAAAATGATAAACTATCTCTCCATGAAGATTAACAACAAAGATGCTTGTTAATTTTTTGTCTAGAAAGCAAGGGGGAGTCAGTTAGACAGAGCTCTTCAACATTGCATAGATGTAGACAAAATTTATCCACCCCATTCCTTGGCATTACATAAATTAACCATGGCTAATTCATGTTCCATTTTACATTATAAATTCTTGACATTTTTTCTAGTGAGTCATCAAAAGTGGTGACTAATCTCTTTAGCAAGTGAAGGAACCAATCCAAGTCTTTTCCACTCAGACTAAGTGTAAATAAGCAAAGAAAGTAGATACTACTATAATCTAAATCTTGAAATGCAAAAAAAAAAATGATTTTATATGTTCTCTTGGATCACCTTTCCCTTTATATTTATCAAATTTAGGGATCTCAAAGTGAGATGGGAAATATACCTAAAATAAACTCATGTCAAAAGGAAAAGGGAATATCTCTTCAAATTTTTAATTCTTACCCTCATTACTTGTTGGGAGTTTTGTAATTGCATTTTTATCCTCCTACAAGTACTAAAGGATGGTTAAATTGGTTTGAATAAACAAGTGAATTTGGGGTCTGAATGGGTACCCTATTAGTTATTCTACTAGGAATTTACACCCTTTTATTGGGATTATATTAATGATAAAACACTTTTTGTTGGTTCATATTTGGAGGTGGATTATGAATGCACTACTAATTAAAAGGAATTTTTTTGTATGTAACTTATTGTTGAAAGGTAGGAACTTTCTATGAATTAGACACTATTTGTGAATTTTTCACAACCTATTGTGGGGGTGGGTTAGTAATTTATTGTTGTGAATGGTCTTGAACTTATTATTTTGAATGGTTTGGAACTTGATGTTGTGAATTGTATAGACTTAATGGAAGTTAGATAATGTTTGTTGGGAATTATAAATGAATTCTTGGTGATTAAAAAGGTATGCATTGGATTATTTCAGCTTGTTCTAATAGATCCACTAGAGGTATCTTCTCAGAATCACACAATGGGTTTATATTAGGGGTTTGATTGGCTAAAGGTTCTTGTAATCATACTATTGATATATTTTAGTTCACAAATAGGGAATTATTAAATGAAATAGCATGGAAAATAGTTTTAAAATTAACTATTAGCTAATCAACAAAGAATTAACTATCCCATTGTACTATAGAAGTGATGATTTGGCAATTTTTGGATGGGTCTACAAGGTGACCTTTCCATTTTATAGATGACACAAAAGTTAGGTTTGAGATTTTTATAAGTTATGGAATTTAACTAATAGTTGATGGTTTTATAAGGGCCTAATTTGACTAGAAGTTGATTTTAGAGGTATTTCCTTTCTCTGAACAAGGCTATGCAATTGGTCTACATGAAAGTTAGGTGGGAGTTTGGATACATACTTCAATAAAATTAGAAAGGCTTTGTCTTTAATTTAGGGAGTGTGTTACCATACTATATATGACTATGTCATGAAATCAATGGTAACTCTTCATATATAATTTGGTATTTGTCGATGTCATCACTAGTTTCAATATTTCAAAGACACCAAAGTGAACCATAATAATGTACATCATCCACATAGGGAACATAATAAACCCCAATACGATTGCAATTATACATGTTTGAATTATTGGTATTTGATTTGGACTCAAGATAAGACTTTAAAATTGATTCTATTGTTAATGTATGTAAAGATTTATTGGAATTTAGGATTCTAAAAAGTGTTTGATGTGAATTGTTTGGTTTAAATTGAATTTTTTAAAATTATATTATGTTTGAATTTAAAACTTTGATTTTAAATTGAGTTGAATTAGAATGTGATTTGGTTAAAGCAAAATCAATTTTGTTTTAAATTAGAAACGAGTAACATAACTCATATAATGACTCAAAATGTAGGTAACATAATGCTTCACTACAAAATGTGGGAAAACAAGATTTGGAATTGAAAATTTTTTTATTTGTTTTAGGTGTAAGTACACAATGCATAACATGTGCGTATAATACAAAATAATCAATAATAAATGCACAAGACAAAACTTATTTTTATTCCTTTTTTAATAACTCTATCAAGTTAATAATAGATGATCATGGAAATCCATTGACTATATTCATGACTTATTTAACCTAAGTGTATTCTTATTTGGGAATAATTTCAGGATCTTAACCTATTCTTTCTTTAAACTTGCATCTAAATTTTATGACTCAGATCATGATGAGGGTGGTTATAACTATTTTGCTAAATGTTTATATGAATGGATGTTTTTAATGTTTAATTTCCTATTGCTAATGGAAAGAGTGACATAGGTGGTGGATTAATTACTACTATGGTTCTCTAAATGTTATGTTTCAATTAACTTAGTACTTAGTATTAGTGTTTCTTTGGAGCTTGGAAAATATTTATTGTGTTCCTTTTTTTTCATAACTCTATCAAGTTAATAATAAAAGGATCATGGAAATCCATTGACTGTATTAATAACTGCTTGAGCCTAATTGTATGTATCTTTTGGAATGATTTTATGATATTACCATGTTTTATGTTTAAACCTTCATCTATCTATGTTGAGGGTGGTTATAAATATTTATTTAAATGGTGATATGATTGGATGTTTCTAATGTTTAATTTCTTATTGCTAATGGAAAGATTATCATACCTTAGTATTAGTTAGCAATTGAAAGTTTTCATTTATAGGCTTATATGAAATTTGATAATGCAATTATAGTAAAGGTGTACATTTTAATTTTTAGATTTTCTTGCATTATCTAAGGATAACCCTATGAAAGTATTGAGGTTAGGGAGTGCCAACTTATTTTGATTAATATCAGATGATTATATGAATAATGAATATGCTTATGTTTGTTAACTATATTTATTTTCATAAGATTATTAACATATATGTCTTGGGTTTTTTTGTTTATTATGATACAAGCAATGCATGTTTCCAATGGAAGTATCACTTTGCACATTTTTTATAATCCCTAATTTGGGCTTCACTCTATTATTTTTGAACACGTTAAGAGTGTCAACAAGATGTAATATGATTTAATGTTTTTTATATATTTTATATTAACATCAACAATTTATTGGCAACATAAATAAAATATAACTTAACTTTGTAATTAAATCATACATGATAAATATCACATGTGCCATTAAATCATCCATACTTAATTTATCAAATTTACCACACATGGTATCAGTAAAATTTTCAAATTTCACATTCTTGTGAGGCATGCATATTCATATTTTGCAAATTTCAAAAACTAGAGAAAATAAAAAGTTAACAACTCTTGTGAAATGAAACATATGTATTTAAAAGTCAATATATATATTAAATGAACTATAATAAAGGAACACACTAATTATGATCATTGTTATTGACATTGGAGTTATGAAGCATGGATGTGGTGGGAATTTTTGTAGGAAAAGTCATAAGATGGATTGAAAAGTCTTTCCACACTTTAAAATCTTCCTCATAAATTTTATTTTGTATTACATCCCTATCTTTGAAGTCAATATCTATAGCACAAGCCACAACTTCATATACTCTCAGTGATGGAATTTTATACTCGAGCCACATCTGAGTGTGTAGTTTTTCTTTCCTTACATACTCAATACAAATCTTTATCTCCTTGTTCTCATTTTTTTGAGATGATAGGGTTGTATTCATTCTTTCAATTATTTAATTGAAGTTTTCCTTCCTTTCTTTTCTAACCCTTTCTAATTTCTCCCATACATCTGACCTAGTCTTTAAATGCCATAGTTCGCATTCTTGAAGTTCGTAATCCAACTTTGCATTCATTTATTCAAGAATTTTAGATTGGTACACAACATTTATTTGTGGAATGAGATTGGGCTTCTTAAAATATACACAAAATCAAAACCATCGATATTTAATATGTATATGAAACTAACAAACATCTAGTCTTATAAAGGGATATCCCCTGAAGTCTAATTATTGGGATCACAATATATAGTCAAAATGTCAATCAATTTCCTCTTGACAGCTTTATTCGTTATTTTACTTTTATATTTATTTATGTCAATTATTGAAAAAACACAAAAATTATAATATAATGACATACAAACTCTTTGGTTACTATTTTTTTTTTCAAATTGGAAAATAGTAGACCATTATAAATAATGTGAAGTGTATTATATAAATATAATAACAAGATTCAATGATTATTGATTGATACAGCAGGTAATTTTATACATTATATAATTAGCTGGGAAAATTCTAACTTTCTAGTAACTACCCAACTATACTAACTGTGTAACAACTAACTAACATAACAATGTGATATATAAAATAAACTACAGTAACATTTCCCCCTTTATTACATTGTTTATACAAATTGACCCTCGAAACATATCAAATTTCACCATACCAATAGACTTGGTGAGTATATCTACTATCTATGAATCTATTGGAAAGTACTAAATATAAATGTCATGGTTCAAGACTTGTTATCAAATTTAATGGCACTAGACTTCAATGTGTTTGGTTATATCATGGAACACTAGATTCTTGATAAGCTTTAACACACCATGATTATCATATAAATGGACTGATGGATGATCTTTAGGAATGTCTATGTCAAATATAATGCAACATAACTAAATTAATTCACACATAGATCCTCATACGACATGATATTATACCTCTATGGATGAGAGAGAAAACATAGATTTCTTCTTACTAATCCAAAAAATTGGTCCAGATACAAAATGAAAGATATATCCTCAAGTTGATTTCCTATCATCAATAGATTCAAAATAGTTCAAGTCTATGTAACCCTAAAAGAATAAATGTGATTTATTCCTATATTAGAGATCATAATATATTTTATCTTAGACATATCTCAAAACATGCTTTATTTCAACCTAATGACATTTCTTTGTTTCCTGCATGAATCTTGAAAGATAGATAACAATAAAGCATATATCTAGTCCAATATATATAAATAAAATGAGACTCCCAACAAGTTTCCTATAGTGAGTTTCATCTAATTAAGGTGAATCTTAAAATTGAGATAGTTTTAAAATTTTATCCATCAAAGTTGACATTGGTTCATAATCTATCATCTCGTATTTCTCGAGTAACATCTTGGTAAATTTCATCTGTGAGATAAAAAATGAGACTCTTCTTTTGCCATATCTCTAAGCCATGACAATAATGATGTATTCCCAAGTTTTTCATGTCAAAGGATTTCTTAAATTCATTATTTACTTCTTCAAAAAGATCATCTGAACTTCCTATGATCACAAGATCATCCACATACAAAACAAGAATGACAATCTTTGTGCCTACTTTATTGATATATAAATTTGAATATGATGGAATATGAATCAATCTATACTACAATAGATGATCATAAATATTAATGGATAATGTCCTTGGTGCTTACTTAATTCCATAATGTGATTTAATTAGATGACATACCTTTTGTGGATGTTGTTAGTTAATGAATCCTTATGACTAGGTCATTTTATACTTCTTTCTTTAAGATCACCATTCATAAATGCACTTTTGACATCCATCTACCAAAGCTTCCATCCCTTCTATGTTTGAAGTGCACAAAAAAATTTGATGGTCTTGATCTTAGCACTAGGTGAAAATTTATCCTTATAATCAATTCCTTCTTTCTAAGAATATCTAGTTGTAACAAATCATGTTTTGTATATGTCGATGGATCTATATGCCTTGTATTTTGTATTGATAATCCACTTACATCCAATGGATTTATTTTCAATAGGTATATTGACAAGTTGCCACATACCATTTTTGATGAGGGCTTTGTATTCAACACCTATGGCCTTCTTCCATTGAGGTTGACATAAAGCCTCTTGAACTATTTCTGGTTTGGTGCTATAAAAAACTGAACTCATCAGTGTGAGATTAACTTCATTTATCTCTTGTATTCTTCTCTAAATTCCTAATGAAGTATTTGGATTAGAGTTCAAATGTGAGTCCCTAATGGTTCTTTATACCTATTTTGGATGTCTATGCTATTATTTATTTGATGAAGAATTATCCTCCATATTTCCAAGGTCAATGAATAATTATCCTTGTAACTCACCTTCTTTGTGATAAGATTATTCATGTTCATCATCTAAATATGTTAATAGTCTATATGAGGTGCTATGTTATGACTCCGTCTATGGCAATGAGTTGAATAATGACTCATCACAAACTACATCTTGACTTTCATAAATATTTTATGTCTCAGGATCCATGAGATGATATGCTTTTGAGGTAGTACTATACCCCAATAGAAGGCACTGGAGTGTCTTTGGTTTGATATTATTCTTATTTGTAGTTGGGACATATATATATGATATATAACTAAATATTCTTAGATGGGAGATCGAACGTTTATGATCACTCCATACCTCTTTTCTTATCTTGTCTTGCAAGATCTTTGTATGTGCCCTATTGAAAAGATATACGGCTATCTAAACTACTTCTACCTAGAATAACATCTCTAACTTTGTAGTGGAAAGCATGCAATAAGCCATATCCATAACTAAACAATTAGATCATTCTACAATTTCATTTTGCTAGTTTGTATAGTAAGTAGTCAGGTATTGTTTGATGTTGTTTTCCTTGAAGAATTCCAAGAACTCCTTTGACGTGAATTGTTATGATACCAAATGAAGATCAAAACAAGGGTTTGCATAGATCAATATGTACCACATCAATTGGATCCTTAGTATGTGAGGAACTCATCTCAAATGGAACCTTATGTTGTTTTGCATCAAGCCATCCATAACATATATGTAAATAATGGGACAACTGAGGAAATCCACATACCATGGACTTAGAGCTAAGATGGTACAAAGAGCCAATAGAAAGGTGTCCATATTGATAATGTTAGAGAGCAGTGGATTATGTCGTAGATGAAAAAAGAGAGCAAATGCATCAGATGAAACTACATCTAGGACAAGTAAATTATCCTTCAAAAATACACTAGTAAGTATCATACCTTGCTATGAGAGGAGAAATGATTTTGTGCCATTATTAATCATAAACTCCACTTTAACCTTATGATTCAAGAACTGACTTACAAATAAGAGATTTTTTTGTCAATCTAGGGACATACAATACATTTGTGAGAGTATAAATTCTCATCCTGAGAGGAATGATGATTGTTTCAATTCCTTCTGCAACATACTCCTTATCATCTGTAATCCAAACTTGATCTCCAGTGGGTTGATTCATTATTAAATCAAAGAGATCCTTGCATCATATCATATGCTTGCTAGTGCCAGATTTTATCAACCAAACATTACTCATTGGTGATAAGGTTTGGCATATAATAAATACATTCTTATATGTCTTGTCACAATCTAATTTTATTGGTACCTCCTCTTCAATTTCATCATCCTGTAGTAGTTGATGTTGTGTTACTACATGTCTGTGTTGGTTTCATCACCAAGGATGTCTTTTTGATTTATGTTAATAATATCCACTAAATGTGAGCTATTGACTAAATTATCCTTGTGTCAAGGCATTATACTAGCATTGAACAGTGTCATGTATATTGGTATGGAAAATATGAAACCATCTTTTTGCCTTCTCAGATTTATGTTATTGTCATGACCGCATCAGTGGTCCTTTTGAAAACTTTGAATCATGTTTTTGGAAATCAGTGATTTATCCTCAAAATCATCTTGCACAGACTAGATGACTTCTTATTGAATCCATTTCACCAGTTCCTTGAAAGACATTACTTACTTTGTGATGTTTAGTGTCATGATGAATGTGCAAAATGTAGAGGGAAGAGCTCTCAATGTGATTGAAACCAACAACTTATCCTTGATCATATATTTAATTGTAACTAATTTTGCTCAAATTTTTATCACCTAAAGTAAGAATTCCTCAAATTTTTTTCCATCTTTCATACTAAGAGTATGAAGTTGGGATTGGAGATGGGGGATCTTTGTCTAGTTCTTTGCCTCATATATGGTGGATATAATATCCCAAGCCTCCTTCCATGTTGATAGATATTGAATATGAGGTTGAACCTCATCGATGACACTAAACAAACATTTTATTTTATGCACAATTTCAAAAATCTAATGAAATAATATTTTATTGATTCAAAATTTTGTATATACAAACAAGTGTAACTTTTTCAAGGACAAAAAGTGGCACACAAGTGGGCTCAGTATGCTTGTGTAGTGAGACACGAATGCTTGTGTGGGCATTTCTATTCACATTCATCATCTGCATCATAGCCTTCATCAATCTTTGATAAAATTTTCCATGCGTGGAACTTCGCATCAAATAAAAAATATTTGAGTAGGCCTTGATGAACTAATTTATCTAATTAAAGATTACCTATGTTCTGGAGGACACCTTAAAGATCATAATAAAATCAAGTGAAGATGGTGAAACTCATTAGGCATTTAAAAATGGATTGCACACTATGTTTTTGATACTTGTCACCAAGATTAGAAGTCCAATGGCACACAAGAATTTTCCATTGAGAATTTATGTTTCCAGATTCTCCTTAAAAATTTAATTCAGTGCTCAAACCCTAGATTTTATCTTCTTCACCTTAACTAATTTTGTCGCAATATATTTCTTGATCAGAACTTGTTTAGTGACTCTCAATATGGTAGCTAATTGCTTCATAGGGTGTCTTTTTCTTATCATAAAAATTCTCATCAGATTACAATCTGAAATCTCATTCCACACTTTTGCTTTGATGCTTCAAATTTTATATGAAATCTTCCAATAGTCAAATGTTATCAAGAATTGTCAAGGTATAGATAGTTAATATCTAGATTACTTTAAGGCATCAATTAGCTTTATGTTTCTCTACATCTTCCTATATAGAAATGGATAGGGTAGAGTGGCATATGACAAGTTAATACTCTTATACAAGATGAATATTAGAACATGATTTGATGATTATTGATTGATACAATAGGTGAATTTATAAAATATAGAATAATTTTGGGAAAATCTAACATTCTGGTAACTACCCAAAAATCTAACAACTTACTAAAATAAAAATGTAATACATAAATAAACTATGCTAACATTATATAGATAAGCAAGATCTAGGGCATTATACATAGTATAATAAGATGAACAATAATTATCCATTATACATATTGATGAGTCATTGGTTATTTTATTTTATGTGTCAAGATGGACAACAGTAAACCATTACACATAATGTAAAGGGTATTATACAAATAATCAAGATGTAGGGCATTATACAAACTGATGGTTCATTGGCTCCTTTTATTTATGTATCAAGATGGAAAATAATAGACCATTACACATAATGTAATGGGTATTATACAGGAAAAAAAAGATGAAAGGAATTATATAAAATGTAATAAATGGTATTATACAAGTAATGGATATTTATATTTAATTTATGTATATCATTACAAATAATATAAAGGCTCTAAGTTTTTCATTACCTCCAAGAAAGTGGATAAATGTCCTTGTAGTTTTGATGATGTTTTTTTTGTAATGTTACAATATGACTCTATACTAAAAGGAAACAAGGAAATGAGTAAATTTAGATGTTATCTTATGGAGGGAAAAGAGGGTTATTTATCATGATCACTTTATTATTGTTATTAAATTTTATAATAATGCATTTTCATGATTACTTGCACACTTAGCCTTTGATTATGAATATAAAAACTTAGTGTCACATGGCATGATGAATGAATCCCCATTACATCTCATTATTATCCATACACACATTGAACTTTTAGATGGTACATGCCACGTGGCATGGAACATGTAAAAGGCACAGGGTGAATTACTATTTGATTTAAAAAAACTATGTGAATGTAATTTGTTGTCCCTAGTATATAGAATGGTTGTATGCATCATAGAATGCTAATAAATCTAGGATGAAATTGATAGGACTCTTAGTTGATTATCACATGTATTAGATACATTATCATGTGTTCTATGTGGATATCAAATATGTTGGCATACGTACATGGACATGGGAAATTCATGCATTTGGCCTTTTATTGATATATTTTTTGTGTAACACACCATGGGTAGTGTCAAATAATTAAAGTTGTGTGTTTATCCTTTTATCATACTTACCAATATAAAGAGTAAGGAATTTTTTAAAATTCCTTAAAAAGGCATATAGTTAAAACCATTTTCATATTCACATAATAATGTTTCCATTATAATGTAGATTTCATCATACATATTGGGTAAGGTATTCTTATAATTGAGTAAAATAAAGTTATAGAATGTAAACCTTCATAAAACACGATGTTCCCAATCATTCTTTAACTAATTTAGTAAGGTCAAGATATATAACTTGCATATTACTCCACAATGTAAGATATAATTACATTTGTGACCTTTATATGTATTTTACAATCATATCAAGGTTTATCTCAAGATTTATAAGCTAACAATAAATATATATTAAAAAATAAATGAACCAAGATCATATTATTTATATGAAAAAATAATTCTAACCAGTTATTCCTAATATAGTAAGATACTTTTCATATCCTTCGTATTGAACTCAGATGGTGAGGGAATGATGAACATTTATTTGCATATTTTAGTCTACAATTATTTTTTAATGTAAGTTATTGTTGCTTATTTCAATTCCATTCATCATCAAGACAATAGCCATAAAAAATAACCAATGTTTAAGGTTTGCATGTTTGGCTAAAAAATTATTCTAAAACAAAGGCACAATATAATCAAACCCTGGTTTCAAGTTAAAGAGAGGTGATATGTGTAGAATAACCTTATTTTATATCAAAAATTTGTATCCTTTAAAATTATGAAAAATACCTAAATGTTATAATGCCACTTGAGGGAATCATATATGAAAAATCCTATAACACATCATTATAAATGATGTGGGGTGAAACTCACAAATAAGACTTTGATACATATCATTAATTCTATGTATAGTAAAATACATAATGATGGTCAAGATTAATTTGAGTTGGATAATAATAAATATCACCAATGAACTTAGGAATTAAAACCTAACAGTTAAAATGGATCCAAAGTAAAATTGGGGTGAATTAGAAAAGTCTCATTATATGATCTAAGATCATATTTATACCATCTTTAGTATTTCATAACATTTGACATAACACTTGACATGATGTATCAAAAAAACATATTGAATCTCCACAAACTAAATAAGCCATCAAACAATAAACATTTATTCTTTTATCTCATTCCTTCTTCTATATTGAACCATCCTTGTCTTGATATTACAAAAAATGAATACAATTAATTTCATAAATAAAAACAAAAAGTGTAATTATTTGATTCAAGAGTGAGAGTGATTGAAAAACTGAGGATAAAAAAATATACCTTCTCCTTCAACTCTCATCTTCTCCCCTTCACATTCTTGTTTGCATCCAAGGAATTTTATTTTTCCTGTCAAGTTTCAGAACTCATGAGTAAGAACAAGATGTGAATATATTATGAATAAATGAATATAATGGAAAAAACATAATGTATCACTTACTTTACCAAATTCCCTCCACATTATAATATCTCACCTCCTTTTCTCTCTATTTTATTTATAATTGTAAATGTTGAGTTATTATTCTATAGCTACCAACCCTTTGGGGCTCAAATTGTCGATAAACATGTTCTTTTTAAAAAAAAGAACTTTACTACATCTATGCATCTCAAACAATTTTTGATTTAAATTCCATTACAAAGACATTAATTATCCTCTCTTGATTGGATACCTTAATGCTTGATGATCTAGAATGAGAGGTATTGTGTGCATTTCAACATGATGTGAATTAAACTATGGTTTTGACCATAATTTCTTTCCACCTTCGTACAAATCAAGACATTGTCATAAAATACAAGAGAATTGGTCCATGTATCCAAACTTTTAAGTAATATTAGAATCATGCTCTTCATACTCAAATATAATATATACAAATTTAAACAAGCATTTATATTTTCAAATTCATAGGATAGAGATTTGAATTAAAAATATAAAAACATGGGAGAGTTACCCTTATACAATGCAAAGAATGTGGGGATGTTATTGCATAAATCTTATGAAAACTAAAATTTGACATTGTTTCTATGTTGACATGAAACATATCGGTCTCTTTTTTGCTCAAGGATGGTAACATGTTCCTATGCAAGTAAAAGAACCAAAATAAAATCACAATCCTACTTTGTTCCCCATGTTTTACCTTGTCCTTCAAAGGATTCCCATGTGTAACTAAAGAGGTTTAATAGGTAATTTATTCCATTATTTTCCTCTTCCTTCGAGGGAGGATAATGGGACCTTATGTAGGTAAAAGCAATATCAAATAATCAAAATCATGTTCTATTTGACTTATGTAAACACATGAAAATTCAAACATATTACTTTGTAATTCCATCTATGCCCACATCTATGCAAAGGGATTACAGAGGTCATTTGTTCCATTATTTTTCTCTTCCTCGAAGGGAGAGTAACATGTTCCTATGTAGGTAAAAACAATAAAACAATATCACAATATTATTTCATATGACTTAAAAATACACTCCCAAATCCCAACATATTACCTTCTCCTTTTGATTAAGATTATGTGTGTAGACATCCAATTCTTATCACTGTCATGCCAAAATTGCATGTTTAGATGACATTCTATAATTAAACTAAACCAAAACCATTAAAATGTTATAACTCATCTGCACACATTACATGCATGTGTTGATTCACATTTATACTTCCCTAATTGGGGCAGTACCCTATATGAAATCATCACCTTCCTCTAATTCAAATATATTCAAATTAAGACCAAGCAAATTGACATTTTTTACCATTCTGATTAAACAAGTGACCAATTTCAAAAAAATTCAAAAAGATTAAGAAAATTCATTAAGAAAAACAAATCAGATTAAGAGCTTAAGTGAAATATCCATGGAAAGTTATTGAGTATATATTATTGGAAATTCATAATTCAAAATATCTGTGCCATGACATCACACATGACATCATCATAGGGGTGGCATCCATTACATATTAATGGTGATGAATATTAGGATTAAGGATACACATGCCTTATTAATGCCCCATTCTTCTAAAACATTAATGTTTTTTCCACCAAAATTGAATGTATATGTGACCCTCCATGCTTATCTTGAGATGGAGGGCCATAAATTAGTTTATTCATTTTGGAAAATTCTATAAATATATGGATTGTGACCATAACCTCTAAGATTTTTTGGTGTAGATAATCTATGCTAAATTTCCTCTAGAAATAGTCACTCATCCATCCAAATTGATAGAATCAAGAGACAAAGCCATTGATGTAATAAGATATGTTAGATAAGCTCATTTTATTGCATTTTCAAGGACTTGGAGCACCAAATTTGGACACAAACACGATTAATGGACTGATCTTGGAGAAGGGCCACTTGGGGAAGGCATTGTCCATGTCTTATCATTTATGTTTCTTGACTCCATTGATCCATGCCCCTCGAGGGAGTAGGCCTAATATGGTATTTATTTATGCTTTCTCATTGTTATGTGTTCTAATACTA
The DNA here is from genome assembly GCA_037957365.1 of Torreya grandis. Classification (NCBI taxonomy): domain Eukaryota; kingdom Viridiplantae; phylum Streptophyta; class Pinopsida; order Cupressales; family Taxaceae; genus Torreya; species Torreya grandis. The sequence continues at coordinate 118,299 of JARHVA010004464.1, forward strand.
GAATTGGCTTGTTTTGTAATCATATCTCATAGTAGGCATGTGAAGAGGTTGTCAATGAATACTTTAATAGCTTGCAATTTATAAATTCCTCGACCTCTACTGAAATAGGTGTGCACCCATCCTAACTTCCATTGTCTACCTAATAAATAAGATCAACAATTATAAATTTCAAATAGGTATACAATAAGATATACGTGTAAATTGAAAATGAAATACCTCAAAAGAAGAATTAACCTTTTATCATGGGAATCATTTGAAACATTGTAATCTATATCATCCTCATCCAATGATGAATTAGATGATTTTATTTCTTCATAAGAGACAATAATAGGTTAATTTGTAAGGAAAATGAAAAAGAGGCAATCACAATCAAGTTTCATACCAATTTCATAAACTCATAGACCCCTTATATTCCCTTCTCCCATATTACCTTCTTCATGGGATAAGGTTGTCCATGTGCATGAAAGGAGGTTGTAGAACTTGGATTCATCCATTTAATTCTCTTTCTCTTCTATGAATGGGAGTAATTCATCCATTCTCCTTGATATTATTGTGCTACAATAGTAACTCACTAGTTATAGTTCAAATTTATAATTGAATAAAATAATATTAACATTTGAATATAAAAATTAATAAAAATTTAACACCTTCCTTAAATGTTCCCTTTTTCATTCATTTTATTAGAGGAACTTAAGGAATCTACTCCTAGGTTTATTATGCTCATCACACTCCATATTCTCATTAAAAGGTTAAACAACAAATGAAGCAGTTAAAATTTGTAATCATGATTGATTGCAAGAATAGAATGGTTAAAATTTGATTACCAAATCAATTCACGATACTAACATTCTCAACATGGGAAACCTGAGGTCCAGGTTTGGAAACATTGACATCTTGTGTTAGATGTGAACCACCAATAGTTTTTTGTATCTATGTTCATATCATAAATGATAAATGACAAATCAAAATTTATAATCACTTAAAAAATTAAATAACCCAACCTAAAACCAAAAAATGTTTTCATATTACCAGATCAATGTTATTTAGTTTAAATAACATGTATTTAATTATTTATATTGGCATCTCTTCTACTCCATTAGATGATTGTCCAAATATATACAACTTCTTCATTCCTCTTTTAGTTGTGCCATGTAACTTTATTGGAGATAATTCAGCTACCAATGAGTGAAAGTTATTGAAAGGATCACAACCATGTTTTGGGTCTAAAAAATGCATAATCAAATAATAAGATAAAATACATACTATTTCATAGACATCATATTAGATAATAATATACTAATGACAAGATGATTTTAAGAATAACAAAGGCAGACACTCATGTAGATAGAAGCAAGCAAAACAACAATTGTCTATATGCATTGCCTATTTATGGAATAGATATAAGTACAATGCATTTCCTAAATTATGTGAACAATTTATATGTCTATTTTATATATGATAAAAGGTTAAAGCAGTATATGTCCAATTTATACATTGAAGGATTCTTAACCCCATTATGCAAACATTTTATATCATGATTGATTAATTAAAATATGTAGTAAAATAAAACCTACTAACCTATAACTGTAGTGTTTTTCTCTGTTTCTTATACCATGGCTGGAGATGAAAGGAATGAAAATCCATCTAAGATGGAATGTATGCAGAGTGAGGACATTATTATCTAGTGATTGAAAATGGTATTTACTCTTCCTCACACATCTTAGAGAATTACGAGATAAATAATCAAGATATCATACATTTTCAATCATTTTATCTAAACAAGAAGAAAATATCCTATACAATATTCAAATGGATGTCAAAAAGGGCTAAAACTATGTTATGATGATAAAATGGTAAAAAATTGAAATCTCAAACTATTACCTCCACCACCACCATAAATTTCATTATAGGTTACACTGAATAATCCAAAAACATGACATCAATAGATGCCATAATATATTTAGTTGTTAAAATAAAAAGAAAATTATTTAAATTAAGATCCCTATAAATTTTAGTGTAAAAAAATTACAATGTTTCATAATATAAATCATAAATGTTTAAATACAATACAATACAAGTTTAAAAAATACATTGTTGTCCTTGATGAATGTATTACTTTAAAAAACATTTCTGCATTTTATTGGTTGTCTATCCATAAATGTAAAGGTCCTACCTTTATTAAATTCTAAACCAATATTATACTAAAAAGGGTTCAAGGTTCAAAAATGTAGATACTCCAATTCATTGTAGGTAACCAACCAATATAGTAAATGCATCCTCTAGGATGCTCCTACAAATGCAATGTGCACTTATGGAACTTGGTAATGGGCACACTAGCTCACACAAAATTTTAAAAGAAATTGGTTAATGGCAAATAACAAATGGAATAGGGGAAAGGTGTGAAAGTAATAAAGGATGTAATAAGTGGGGCCCATTATTAGAAAGATATTAGGCAAATGGAGTGGATGGAGGGGAGGGACCCTTAGAGTATCTAATAGGCATGTGGAGGTCATGCTAGTATTTGACCTCCATATGCCTTTTAAATACTCCATCTACCTTAGAGTATCCAACACAGACATGGATGTCACATTAACATTTGACCTCCATGTGCATGATGGAAAATTTATCTACACTTACCCTCTATCCATTTCATTTTCTCGATACCCCTTTGATGATGGGTTTGACATTTTACATCCTCTATTCTAAGCGTAGCCATCCATTACACTCAGCATGATTTTGGAATCGAGGATGTAATAAGTGAGACCCATTGACAGAGGAATAAGGAATGACTAAATTAATGAATGAGGAATTACATTTTGAGGTTAACATTTAAGTTTCCTTCACCCCTAGCATTTGGCTTAACTAATTTAATTTTACTTAACCAATGTTATTTGCAACATTAGATAACAGTCTCTTGCATATGTATACAATGAATAGTGTAATTACAAATGATAACTAGTATAATCTTTGAATAGGGGAAAGATATGAAAATAACAAGTCAACATTCAATGAATATTAACATTTATTTTAGTTTTTGCCTTAGCCATTGCTATTTTCCTTAGTGTGTGTTGGCAAATGTTAACATAGCTAGGAGTATTAAACATTCATCGATTTGGTAATCCTCATAGACACATCAACCAGAAATGTGAATGCACTAGCTAGTTAAGGCACTCATATTTAGTGTAGACTTTAACATTCGATGTTTATCCCTATTTGGCCACATCTTACTTCTCTTTCACTTTGCTCTAGTGGTTTTTACATTAACCATTGAATGTACCTTCTTGTTATGCTCATAATTAAGGATGTATGAAGTGAGGCCCATCATCAGAGGGATAATGGGACAATAGAATAGATAGAGGGGAGGGGCCCTGGAAGTATCTAGTAAGCACATAGAGGTCACACTAGTAGTTGACCTATACATACCTATTAGATACTTTATCTACCCTCTAGTATCCAATGGGTACATGGAGGTCATGCTAATAGTTAACCTACATGATCCTACTAGATACTCTGACTACCCTCCTCTTACCTATCCACTGACTTTTCCCATTAGACATCTGATGATGGGATCACATTTTACATCCTCTATTATCATCATAACTAGTTAGTATGTTTAACATGAGCTTGGAATGGAGGATGTAATAAGTGAGGCCCATCGAAAAATGGATAATAGACTAATGAAAGTTATGATAAATAAAATATTAAATCATCATTTTCAAATATCTCACCCCTTCATATAAGATAAGGTTTTCAATTAGATTATTAGATAATGAAACAGATGGAGCACTGATAGATAAATTAACTAGAGAGGATGTGGGGGTTAACTATTAGTGTGATAGACCACACTAAATGTACCATCTAGTTACACTCATAATGAATGATCTAATAATTAATCTAACACAAATAATCTATGAGTGTTGAATGTTCAGCATGGATGACCATGCTTGTAGTTGACCTCTACATCCCCACTAGTTACTTTGTTTATTGATGATCTGTCTATTATCTACTAGGGTTTAACTTCACAACTTCATCACCATCTACAAGTTCCATGTGTGTATGGCTCATAATCAAATGTGGTGGGGGTTCATGAATCAGAATGTCTAGAAAGTATGTTACATTCATTTTCAAAGGATGAATGTGCATATACCCATGAAAATGCATTATTGTAAGTCATAACAACAATAATAAAATGATCATGATAGAGACCCATTTGTTCCCTCCATAAAACAACATCTATATTTCCTCATTTAAGCATTTTATCTTGGTATGTAGTCACACTATAAGTTTATATAGCCACACCCTCGAAGTTGAAATGGCATTTATCCACTTTTTGGAGGTAAAGAAAAACTTGCATCATTTACATTCTTTGTAATGGTATACATAGATCAAGTATTCACATATTTTTGAAATAGGAGTCTGTATATATATTCATTGCCTATATATATTCATTGTCTATGTAATAACCTCTATACTATGTATATCATTCTTGGATATGATACATATAAAGTAATTTGAGCTCTATACCTTTGTATTCTAGATTTATACTATAAAGTAATTTGAATGTTTACAATTTTGACCCCTAGTCTATTCACATTGTTGTCCATATTATTACATTAATGAAATAAATCAATGAATCATCAGTCTGTATAATGGTCTAATATTGGTCTATTGACACTATTGCCCATCTCGTTACATAAAGGAAAGGAACCAATGAACAATCACTATGTATAGTGGTTTAATGTTGTTCATTATCATTACTAGGTATTATCTTAAGTATTTGAGATATCATCCTTCACATAAAAACTAAAATAATCAATCCTTATACATAAAAGAAAAGGAACCAATGAACTAATAAACATATCCCATTATCATAGCAATACAAGCAATGGGTATTATACATCAGATAATTATATGAAATGTATAAAATGTAAAGGGTATTATACAAAGAAGCAAGATATAAAGAATTATACATACTCTATATTAATATGGAAAATATTAGACCATTACATAGACTGATAGTTCATATTAAACAACTATATGCATGACATATATGTTTCCCATAATCCTATGGATAAATGGAAAAAAATAGAAAACATAAGCATGTTCAATATTCATATAATCCTTTCATGTTCATTATAATCAATGGATTTCCATGATCCTTCTATTATTAACCTAATAGAGTTATTGAAAAAAATGAACACAATATGTGTTTTACAAGTGCACAACTAAGACTTATACTAGGAATTAATTTAAGAAAAACATAACATTGAGAAAAACATATTACTATATTATCCACAACCTCTATTTGAATATTTCCATTGGCAATAGGAAGTTAAACATTATAAACATCCTAAATTCATTCTAAAAACTACATACCATCATAGGTTCAAGTAATGAATAGTACAGTAAATGGTTTTCCATCAACCTTTTATTATTAACTTGAATGAGTTATCAAGAAAAATGAACTAAGTTTTTTGCAAGCCCATAAAAAAATGCATTCCCACTCTTCACATTAGCACAATTATTACTAAATAATTGAGGATTACTATGTTAACTATTTTGTTGACCACTTGAAGTAATTAATGATTAGTAAGGGCATAGATTTTTTTTATGTTGACTGCATTGTTGATTGATTTGAGATAAATGTAGTACTATGATATCTACCGCCTATGAGGATTTAGTACTATATTATCCACCACCAATAAATAAATAAATTGGCACACCCTCAATGTTAATGGTTTGATAGGGTGATTGTTAAAGATTGTGAGAAAAAAATTGACAATGTGCATCTTTACCTCACATTACATTAACAAATTACATATACTACTAATGAAAACTATCAAATCAAAACATATAATAGGGTAATAATGATTTATCTCTTTAAATTATTATCTTTACTATAATTCTAAAAATAAAATAGGTAAATTGAGTCAACATGGTTACCATAAAACATCTCATGCATCTTACTTATGATAGCTAAACACTATTGATAGAAAACTCCAACTCTATCCCCAAAACATGAATTCCTTCAAATAGACATCTTATAAAGGCATATCAGTTCATTTTGTGTAATACATTTAGGTTTGTTTTATGTTGACTATATTATTTCCTACTTGAATGAATCAATGATTATTTAGGGCATAATCATTCATTTAATGCATATTTTATTGAATAATTTATGTAATTAGGATACAATACATATAATTCAGTTGAATGTATATGAATTAAACACATAATCATTTTTGGATATGCTACATATAAAGGAATTTGAGCTATATACCTTTGTATTATAGATAAATACTGTTCACACAAAAATCCAACTCTGCCTCCAAAACATTAATTGCTTGAATCAATCAACAATATAGCCAATGGGTTTCCATGATATTTATATTACTTACTTGATAGAGTTATGAACAAAAAGGAACATAATAAAGGTTTTTTAATCCCAAAAGAAAGACTTAAACTTAGTACTGAGTTAATAAAAACATAACAATAAGAGAAACATGGTACCAAGTTATCCACAACCTATGTCAATATTTCCATTAGCGACATGAAATTAAAAATTAGAAACATCCATTTATATCACCATTTAAGGGTATAGTTGCGCCATAACATATAGATGCACATTTAAGAATAGAATAAGTTAAGATTTTAAAATCATTCTCAAATAGGTATATCATCAAGGGTTCAAGCAGTTAATAATATAGTCAATAGTTTTCCATGAGCCTTCTATTATTAACTTATTTTCATTATCAATAAAAATGAATGTAATAAATGTTTTTTGAGCCCATAATAAATAGTTATACATGCCCATCATTCACATCAACATAATTATAACTATATAACTGAGGAGTATTATGTTGATTGTTTGAAAAAATTAATGATTAGCTAGGGCAAATCATTTATTTAGTGCATAATCATTATCTGCATTGTATAATATCCAACCCTTAACCATAAATCATACCCAAATAAACATACCATTAGGTTGAAGCAGTCAACAATACATTCAATTGGTTTCCATGATCCTTTTATTATTAATTTTGTAAGTGTTTTATAATCCCAAAAGAAACATTTTTACTGAATACTAAGTTAAGAGAAACATAACATTGAGAGAAACATAGTACTAATTTATCTACCACCTATGTCACTCTTTCAATTAATAATAAGAAATTAATCATTAGAAACATCCATTTATATCACCATTTAAGGGAATAGTTATAACCAATGTCAAATTGAGTTCGATCATAAAAGATAAATTGATTTTTAAGCATATAATAAGGTAAGATCCTAAAATCATTCCCAAATAGGCATACCATCAAGGGTTCAAGAAATTAACAATACAGTCAATGGTTTTTCACGAGCCTTATATTATTATCTTGATCGAGTTATCAAGAAAATGAACACACTGAGTGTTTTACAAGCCCAAGAGAAATAGTTATACATGAACATCCTTAACATTAGCATAATTATCACTAAAGAACTAAGTAGTGTAGATATTGACTGATTGAAGGAATTAATTATTATTTAGGGTAAAGTTTGTTTTATGTTAACTATATTGTTACCTTCTTGAAATAATTACTGATTAGTTAGGGCATATTCATTCATTCAACACATAATTTATTTAAATAGTTTTTGTAATTAGGATATGTTACATATAATTAATTGAATGCATAATTCATTTAGTGGAAATTACTACTTGAAATAAAACTCACACTCCTATGCTTTGCCTCCTAGAATAAGGCATTAGTATAGAGAGAATTATAATAGGGCATTATACTCATATAGTCAAAGATAATATAAATGGGGCATTGGTAAGTTTCAAGTAGTAATGGGCATTAAATGAACCATTATCTGCATTATTGAATATCTAAACCCTGGAAATAATATTAGTTTGGATTTTTTTTATGTTGACTGTATTATTTCCTACTTTAAATAATTAATTACTAGTTAGGGCATAGGGATTCATTCAACACATAATTTATTTAAATAGTTTGTGTAATTAGGATATGCTACACATAATTCATTAAACGCATAATTCATTCAATGGAAATTACTACCTAAAATATAACTCACACTCCTATACTCCACCTCTTTGAATAAGGCATTAGTACATAGATAATTATAATCAAGGCATTCAAGGATAAAACTAGTAGGGCATTGGTAAGTATTAGAATAGGTAATTTTTCATTAACCATGATTGTTAAGGTGATGTTGGGACCCACCAATGCAATCAAGAGGAATGCTAAGAATCAAGGAGAAGTGAAGCATAGTTTTCATTATACTAGTTCAGACATGTATAAACTCATTGGAGTGTTTTCATATAAGTTGCATTGGATCATAATCAACAGGCTTCATAATTGGAGTGCACATATATGGTTAGTGAGTAGAGTAAGGATCAAAATTCCAAACATTCAAAATCATTTATAGTATAAAGCTAAAATACAAAGGTATAAAGTTCAAATTCATGTTAATCCAAACCTAAACAACAAAAAATTAATTATGAGCCATTACCTAGTTAAAACCCTACGCTCCCATATCAAATTCTTAAATATAGGTGAGAGTATAGAACTTACCTGGTTGGGTGAAATTAAAACCAACTCTAGTAGTTTTTGAACTCCCTAGTTGGTCTAGGCTAGTAATGCAGTGAGGATGAGGGTAATTGTGGGTGCGAAGGGGAGGTTACAAAGAGCTCGTGAACACTAGTGAACTTGTGTAGGATTTGGAAATAATGAGAACTGAAGCTGGGCTTCTCCTTGATTATTAACATTCCTCTTTTTTACTGCATTGGTGGGTCCCAAAAGTACCTTAACAATCACGGTTAATAGTAAATACTTAGGGTTAATGCCAAAAAACATGGAAATATGTTACTAATAACAAAGACTTGAGTTTAATACAAACAACAACAGGCTAAGGAAAACTCATGTGATTAAGCCCGACAGAGTGGGGTCAAAGTGACAGATAATTGGATGGGAATAGTTAGGGGTCAATGTTCAGTGTGGCGGCCATGTAGATGTTCATCTAAGAGTGAGTGTATGTCCCATGTAAAGATTACTATGAAAATAAATTTGGCCTCCACATTCGCATTTGCATTATATTTGTATTGATGTGAGTTATATTATACTAATTCACTCATTATTGTCATGTTTAATTGTGAAATTGTCTTGTACAACACCTCGAGTTTAATTTGGAAAGAAAAGATTCACTATCTTAGCAAATAGCGTTCCAATTTTTATTTTTTTATTTTTTTCATCTAAATTATATATGAATCATTCAATATATTCTATAATTAAATTTAAAATGATTTGATAAATTAAAATATAATCTAAATTTGTTCTAGAGTACTATTAATCCTGATTAAAAAATTGAAAAATTATAATTTAAATTTTTTATTAAATTCTAACTAAATCTTAACCTTGATATTTTGATTTTAACGATTTTCTCATTAAGATATGTATTACCCAATATTCCTTATCGTTAATACTTCTTATAGAGAGGTCATACAAGATTAGTAAAGTTGCTAGGGTATACCTCTTATAGCCATGTCTAGATGTAAAGTGATATTTTATTTGGTCAAATATCAATTAAAGTATATAAGCGGGGATACATATTTTTTATATGCACAAGTCCACCATATGCGTTAACGTTTTAACATACTTAAGGTCATCATTATGAAATTATGGAATAGATGATAAATTCAATGACTAGGTTACACCTAAAAATTTACACTTCCTAAGGGTGGTAAAATAGTTTTAAAGATTGTTGCTTCTCATGTATTGCTTGCTATAATCTCACAACGACCATTGCAATCCAACTGGCGTCTTTCGAACAACTTGTTTGTATATGATAATGTTTAATTATTATTTAGTCTCTCTTCAATGGCCCCAAGGGCATAACTTTGTATACTAAATCATCCCGTCTTGGGTCGGTTCGTTGATTTTGGGATGGGTTGACGTATGTCGTGTATTATTTTATTGCGTAATACTGATGCGTTGTAATACTAAATTGGCAATCGAAAATAGAGACATTACGTGTGTATGGCGATCAGTTATCGAGAAGCGGGCAGCTGGAAAGAAGTCCAAGCGTACAACTTCTTCAAACTCTTCAGCAAATAGTCAGTTTAAAATTAAAAAAAAAACCAACCACCTTCGCTTTTAACTAATTGATTGCGTCGTAACTGGGGTAATCCTACACCGCATTTCTTGTAGTCTTTTAATTAGTTTAATATTTATTTATTTATGTTTTTGGTTGAAATTGTAAAGTTTAATATTTGAAGTATCAACATTATAATTTTAACTTAAAATTTTTAAGGAACTTGCTAATCCTTTTTGAAGGAAAAGTTGAAGGGTTTTTTTTGTTGCACTAGCTCGTTTAAAGTTTTCATATCTTAATTTTTAGATTTGGAGGAGGGGTTAAGGAGGACTGGATGGTGTTGTAAAATTAAAAAAAGAAGGCATCTTAAGAAGGTGCTTAACCGAATCCATATGAATTTATGTTTTTATAAAAGAGAGAGCAAGGGAGAATTTTAGGCGGACTTGACTTAGAGGAAGGAATAGGAAGGGCTTGTGGCATTGTGGTATATTTTTCCTAAAATTTTTGGCAATGAATGTCAGACAATTCTTGGCAGAAGATTTACATTTAGTTTGTTGTTAACTAACGTTATTGACTTGTAATAAGTTTATTTTGGTTGATTTTGTATTGTATATATGACTATTAAAAGCTCTTTCCAAGATTGTAAAGGCCTTTCAAGACCTTTTTATTTACCCATATCTAATAAAAAATAAAAAAATATTTTTTAATATATATAAAATAAGTATTGAGAGTAAGATTATAAATATATTTTTTATTGTTTATTTTGTTACATTTTTGTTGTCAATATATTTTTATATCATAACTATTTTTATTATTTAGTATATATATTTTAAATATATTTGTTTAAAAAGCATCAAGAAATATCAATTTTAAGGTTATCTTGTATTTGTCACATAGTGCATTGATTAACAACTCAATCACCTTCTTTATGCATTTTTTTTTGTATCATGAGAGATAACCTCAATCTTGTTACAATGTTATATTAGCTCTGAAAAATATTTTTTGGTTAAAAAATGAACTCCAAACTTTACCATATGCCCAAGATATCATGACTTTTTTTTATCACCTTTTTCAAGTTAGAATAGTAAAATTTGTATAATGGTTAAATGGACATCAAATTTAAGGTTGCATAATTTTACTATCATCTCAAACTATTTAACTGGTACATATATCTTAAATATGTTTATTTATTAAACCTAAGAGATATTAATGTTGAGGTGTATATCTTGGATTTATCATATATCGTGACAACGAATAACGATTCCATTAATTACTTTATAATTTTTATGTTTACAAGTGAGATATGACCTCAATCTAGATGCATCAATGTATTGGGCTTGAAAAATTTTCTAAGGAAAAAAGGTCTATAAACTCCAGCATATGCTTAAAATATCAGGATTCTTAATTTAATATTGACCAATTTTATTGATGATCAAATAAATGTTTAATTTAATATCGACCAATTTTATTGACATCTCACACCATGACACTCCACCATCAACCTTAAGTGAAATTATAACCTACACTAATTTCCATTCAAAACGGAACTAAATTCAGTGGCCAACAATCTTGAATTAAGAAGCGTAGATCCGTACGGATAAGGACGCGTATCAGATTTTCGTTGAGGAGACTGGAACAATTCTTACAGAGGATAGTATAAAATGCTATCGCGGCGATTATTTGTAACAATCAATTGCTAGGATTGTATTTGCATTATATGTCAAAGATGAAATTCGTGTGCTGCTTGGTGTTACTTCAAATATGGGCAACATTAGTCGTTGCTTGCATACCACCTCCGACAATGGAATGCAGCGGTCAGGATGCACTGTCTTCAATAACCACGGCTTTTGGGAAGACCGTCCTGTTTGCAAGGCCGGCAATTCTGCTTCTCCTACAAGTGAAAAAGAGCTGGTAGCCGCCGTACCACAGGCTGTGAAAAACAAGCAGAAGATCAGCGTTGTGAGCGATTTGGCTCACAGCCACTCAAAACTAGCGTGTATGGGAGAAGGCGGCCTCATTATCTTTACCAGGAACTATGATTCCATCCTAGGAATCAACAGAAATGGAAGAACCATAACTGTGGAGTCCGGAACTCTGATGAGAGACGTGATCGACGTGGCTGCAAAGGCCGGGCTGGCATTCACCAACCTCACCTCCTAGGACGGCGTTTCCGCAGGCGGATCCATTTCTACCGGCGCCCACGGAAGCGGATTCCTCGGCAATGGATCTGTCATCGACGAGTACGTTCTCGAAATGAAATTGGTCGTTCCTGCCTCTGCTTCGCAGAGCTACGCCAAAGTTATTAATCTGTCACAGGCTGACAAAGATTTGACAGCCGCCAGATTATCGCTGGGAACACTGGGAATAATCTCGTAGATTAACTTCGCTCTGGAGCCCATGTTCAAGCGATCTATTTCTATTACTCTCGAAGACGATTGTGGCCTCGAGACTAAATTGGAGAGCTTCTGGAGATTGCACGAATTTGGAAAAATATATTGGTACGTTGCGAATGGCAAAGATCTAATGGAAAAGGTCGACAGAGTTTCTTTAGATGTTCCTGGTGACGTCATCAATAAAGCCGCTTACCAGCCCACCACAGTGCTTCTCGCCGAGCAGAACGCCGCCAACTGTAAGCAAACATTAAAACTCTCTCTCCCTCTTTTTCGATGATGATGATGATGATGATGATGATGATGAACAACTGTGCAATATGACTGCGACGTCCATGAACAACAGAGCGGCTAACGGAGACGGGTACGTGAACGACGGGATAAGTTTCAGCCGGAAGCCCGTGGTGGGATTGAATCACCGAATGCAATCCACCGGCGGATGTCAAGTATACAACCGCAACCAGGAGAATGACAGCGCTTGCATACCGGACAGGATTGAAGGAAAAAACAAGTCGATATGCGAGTGGGATCGGCGGGTGCGCGGGACCTTGGTGTACGACATGGAGCTGAGAGTGCCCCTCTAGCGGGCTCGTGATGCCATGCTTGATATCAAAAGATTGAGGGATTTGAACCCCAAGACTTTGTGTTGACTCGACCGGAGTGGAATTCTCTCGTGGCATTAAAAATTCGGACGCGTATCTTGGCCCTGTTGACGACCTGGTCACCTTCGAGATTAGTTATCATCGCTCCCGACAGGCTTTTACCCCCGTATGGAACATGGACGTCTACCAGGAGATCGAACAAATGCTCATTGAGAAGCACGGAGGGAGTCTACATTGGGGGAAGTCCGGCGGTCACTTGTTCCAGGGGTTGGCCGCCAAGACGGTGAATTTGCAGCAGTTTTTGGGCGTAAAGAAGAGGTTTGATCCGCAAGGGATATTTTCTAACGACTGGATCGAGAGATTGCTGGGGAAAGAGAGTAGAGATATTTAAGGAAAGATGCGCGGTGGAGAAGCTTTGCAAGTGTAGGGAGGATATCCATTGTGCTCCGGAGGAAGGCTACTTTTGGAGACCTGGAAGAATGCTCGCGTTTGCAGGAATCTAGATTAACTTTATTTATCCTTTGACGTCATATTAAATATATAATAAATCTTGGGGGAAATATCTCCGTGGACACAGGACGTACTATCCACATTAATTACATTTTAAGTTGAAATATGTAAAATAAATACCGTGTTTGGTTATCAAAATGAATAAAATAATTCAGTCGTTATTAAAGTAGTAAAATTTGGTTGTACATAATATTGATAAATTTTTAGGTGAAAATGGTATCTAAAGTATATAAACATGTTTTTATTTTATTTATTTATTTATTTAATTATTTATTTATTTTTAAAATTTAAATCCAATTTTTTTTAATTTTGTTATAATATTATATTTTATTTCTTAAATTATCTTAATTCACGTGAAAATCTTTTTCCACATTATTAATGGAAGTATAGTAGGCTTAAAATTAGAAGAGACTTTCTCTAATTAAAATCCCTGATGTTAATTATGAAATTATAATACAAGTTCACATTTGAATGTATGTTATTATATCTATCTAAAAGTATAAATAAATATAAATATTAATTTTTAAAAAAATGTATAAAATATTTTAATAAAAATATATTTTTTTTCATATAAAAAATTAAAATAAATATACATATAGATTTGTTTACAACTCCCTTAATTTAAATCTTTTATGGTTAAATATGTTTGAAATATTAATTTTAGTTAGTTTTATAATAAATATATAATTTTCAATATTTATAAAATTAAAATTAATAATAATTATTTTTAAAAATAAGTATTTTAATTGGTATTTTAGCCATGTTTTTATTATTCTAATTAAAAGAAGTACTAGGTTTAATAGAGAATAAATTTATATTATTACAATTTTTTAAATTATTCTTAGGTTAAGATTAAAAATTGTATATTTAAACAATCTTCTTCATGAAAGTAGGAAAAATTTAAGTGAAAGAAATAATCTCATAACAAATAAATATGAGAAAAACAAATAACCCCTACTCTAACACTTGTAAGTTGAGTTTTTATACTTTCTTCACATTAAACATGCAATTTTCAAATTAATGAGATTTGAACTCAATTAAATTAACATGTAAATGTAAGTCCACATCAAAAAACCAAAATATAATTTGCTTGGCAGGGGAGTTACAATTTTTGGACTTACTACAGTGTTTCTTAAATGAATGTTTTAAGTTTTATTGGCATTTAATATGCCATTTTTCCATTAGTTGGATTTCAAATTATATCAATTATATTTTAAATGTCATTCCACACTAAAACATTAAATTAAGACTTCTTTTTGTCAAGGCTATGTGAACAAATAAAAATACCATATGTCATTTTTTTGTGTTCATGTTTTCTTTATAAAGCAAAATCAACTAAATGGGGCACCTCTTTCTTACAAGTTGAGATTTTAAACATGCTTCACACAAAATATGCCATTTTCACATTAGTGTGATTTGACCGAGTAATTAATTTAACTTTTAGATATAAATCCACATCAAAACAACAAAAATGCCCTAGTTAGCAAGGGAATTATAATTTTTGGACTTATTGTAGCCTTTCTTAAGTGGATGCTTTCAGTTTGATTGGCACAAAACATGCTTTTACACATTAGTTGGATTTCAACTTAGATTAATTAAATTTTGAATTTTAGTGCACACCAAAACATCAAATTAAGACCTTTTTGCAAGACAATCATAATTATTTTATTCCATTTATTATTAGTGGATGTAAGTTTTGTCTATATAAAACATAATATTTGGGCCCATTAATGGGCTTTCAACTCAGATCAATTATCTTTTAAATTTTAATCCACATTAAAACATCAAATTGAGACTTTCTTGGTTAGGCCCCTAATTTTTTTAATCTATTGTAGCTTCTCTTAAGAGGAGTTTTTAATTATTATTTGCAAAGAACATACCATTTAACCATTAGTGGGATTTCCACTTAGATCAATTAACTTGTAAATGTAATTCCATATTAGAGTGATTCGTAGCTTAATGTATCATTCTATATAACACATACAAATTACAAAACAAGAAATGAAACTTGTTGACAAAAAAAAACTTAAACATGTATGTGTTATAGCTAAAACCAAACACGTACATGTTATAATGTGTATGCATTTTGTTTTGCTTATTTCCAAGCCTAAGTTACATGTATGCATTTAACCTAAACATGTGTGTGTTATGTGATTCATAATTTTTCATGCAAATTGTGATATTTTTGGCCGCTCATCTTGGTGAACACATGTAGACTTGAACCTAATTTTTTTAATTTATAAAATGGTTTCCACATCTTTTGCATTTATTTCAAAAGTACATCAAATCAACCCTGAGTAGATTCAACAACCCATTCAATTTGTCTTATGTATTTTCATGGGTCATTCATGCCTTAAACTAAATTATCACATTGTTTATTTATATTGTCATGCTTTTTCTTAGATAAATTTATCATATGACATGTCTTAGAGATATATTTATATACCAAGTCTTTCATATTTTTCTTCTATGATGGTCAAACAAACGTCAAATTCATTAGACATTTTTTTTGAGGTCTCACATTATTCAACTATCACATATATCTCAAATGTATTTACTTGTAAAACCTAAGAGATATCAATTCTGAGGTGTATATCTTGAATTTTTCACATATCACAATGATTAATGATTTCATTAATTTCTCTAAGAATTTTTTTTACTGGTGATAGATGACTTCAATATGGTTGAACCAATGCATTGTACTTGAAATATTTTTTGAATCAACTCTAAACTCCATCATATGCCTAAGATATAATAATTTTTTGAATGCCTTAGTAAAAGAATAAGGTGAAGTTCCCTATGATAGTAGAATGGGTGTCAAATTTAATGTTAAAACTACTATATGATTATCAAATGGATGTTAAATTTAAGGTCAATTAATTTTATTGACATTTAACACCATTAAACCCCACCACCAACCTCTTATGTGATTATAGGCTAAGCCTATTAATGAAATGATAATTATGAGATAAGACTATTTTATAGCATCACACGCTTAAAAAATATCACTAAAATAATATTAAAAAAGACCTTTGTAAGTCATTTTTTATGTGTTCATGTTTCCTTTATAGATAAAAATCAACTAAATGGGGCACATCTTTCTTGAGAGCCAATATTTTGAGCTTGGTTCACATAAAACATGCCATTTTCCTATTAGTGATATTTGAACTCAATTAAATGAACTTATAAAAGTAAGACCACTTTAAAGGAATAAAACTCAACCTAATTGGCAAGGGAATTGCAATTTTTTGATTTATTGTAGTCTTTTTAAAGTGGATGTTATAACTTTGATCAGAAGAAAACATGCCATTTACCCATTAGTTGGATTTTAACTCGGATCAGTTATATTTTATATGTAATTCCACACCAAAACACCAAAGCAATATCTTATTATCAACCATAGAACATAATGCTTGGGTGCATTACTAGGATTTTATCTTGTATCAATTAACTTGTAAATGTTAGTCCACTTTAAATAATTAGATTGAGACTTTCTTAGCCAAGCATGCACTTACTTTTTTTTTAATCTATTATAGCTTCTCCCAAGAAGAGGTTTTAATTTTTATTTGCATAGAATATGGAATTTGACTTTTAGTTGGATTTTAAAATATGCCAGTTAACTTGTATGTTCAATTCCACTTGATTGATAGTCCAATGTATTATTTTATATAACAGACACACATTATACATATTTTAAAACATAAAATGAAACTTATCAAAAATAAAAAACCTAAACATGTACATGTTATAACTATAACCAAAAACATGTATGTGTTATAATGTGTACTAATTATGGTTTGGGGATTTCCAGGTCTAAACCCTATGCATTTAATTTAAACATGTGTGTTTTATGTTATTTCACAAAATTATCATGTAAATTTTCATCTATTTGTCCCCCCATCTTGGTGCACTTATGCATACTTGATACTATAAAATATGAAACTATTGATTCATTTGTATTGCTACCTGTGCCAACCCATTAATTTCCATTTAAAAGGGAACTATATTTGGTGGAAAAAAATCTTAAATATTAAGGTAATAAAGAGAATAAAGTTAAGATGATATACATAGAAATATTACTCACTTATATTGATAAAAATAGCTTCCTAAAAAATTAAACGAAGAGATCTTGAGTTCTTCACACATCACAAAATTTGGCAAAGCTTTCCATTGTATTTCTCCTACTACTATTTTATTTCTTTGAATACTAAAATAAATGAAAATTTCTTATTTATAAATCCTCATAGATGGTTAGGAGACATATAATAATGAAATACATCTTGAAATATATTAAATAAAATCTACCCAATAAAAATTGCATCCAAATCTCTTATAGAAATGCACTTGTATAATATTAAATGTTGAACATGACAATATTAAATATTGCTGGTTCAGATTACATATTTCAACACACCTCGTTAATCATAAATACCACCATATAAGATGCCCAAAAAATATTTTAGATAATAAAATCTTTATTTCATAATGGATTGGTGAAGATGTCTACATACTAGTCTTAAGATCTATAGAACTCCAAATAGATCTCTCTATTATTGATTAATTCTATGATAAATTGGTATCTAGTGTCTATATTATTTCTCCGCTTGTGAAATAAATTATTCTTGGATAGTGATATTTATTATTTGTTTTTGAATAAAATATTTATTGTATCTTCATTTTTGTGCATAAAACAAAATAACATTATTCTCATCCAAATTGCTTGACACACTCCTAATGTTGCTACTATGTACTCCACTTCTACTATTGAAATAATGGAACATGGTTATTTCTTGTATGCCCATGAGGATTCACATGTTAAAAAATGAAAAACTTTACTAGGTGTACTTTTCCTACCATCAACGTTTCCCAAAAAGTCACTATCCATGTGACATATGAGTTTGAACTCAAATGATGTTAAATACAAATATTCCATAATTTTTGCTTCTTCTCACATATCTCCAAATTATTTTTAATGCTCTCAAATGAGAGTAATTTTGAGGCCTCGTGAACCTTTAAATAAGGCTCACAATATACATTATATATATCTTTGTGGGTGTCAAGTACATTGGACTACCAACGAGTCTTTTATATAATGTTGTATAAAGATTGGGTCCTTTGGCATCTTTACTTAACTTCAAACTTGTTATATATAGTGTTGGGGTTATATTATAATTTACCATATTGAGACTTTTCAAAATATCTTTGACATATTTGGATTTAGAAATGAATATACCATTTCTAGATTGATTCACCTTAATCCCAAAAAAATACATCGTGAGACCCAAATCAATCATCTCAAACTATTTATTTGTAGCCAAATCAACATACAAACAAATAATTAAAATTTGACCTTGATCATTCAAATTTTAATATAGTGTAGGCTTGTTGTTACAAAATTAATGAAGTTATTATGTAAAATATAAGAATCAATAATGCTATACCATGCTATAAAATATTGTTTGAGTCTATATAAATATTTCATGCATACGTAGACTTTTTATTCGTGACCTAAGATCTCATGTCATGGTGGTTATTTCACATATACTTACTCTTATAGGAAAACATTAAAAAATGTGGATTTTACATATATCTAGTATATTGCCCACTTGTTATGATATGCAATTGCTAATATATATTTGTATTATGCATTGATGGGATATTGGAGAATATTTTTAATTGTAGTCAACTTTAGGTTGATGTTGAAACCCTTTATTACTATCCTTGCCTTACACTTATATAGATCTAATTCTATATTAAACTTGGTTTTATAAACCCATTTTACTCCTATTAGATATTTTCCTTCTAGAAGATACACTAAATACCATGTATGATTCTTCTCTATAAAATCTATCTATTCATCCATGGATTATGCTTAATTCTCATCTTCACTTACTTATTCAAAATGAAATGGATCAAATACTCTTGAAAGCAAGGTAAAAAGAGAGAAAAAATCAATATTATGTTCAAATTCATTTTGATAATAGATATACTCATAATTATTATTTTTTATCTCATTAGATTTGTCAATATTGTAATTGACATATCACTTAAACAATTTTTACTAGGCAACCTTGCCATTAGAAATTTTGATGAGAAAGGTGTCTTTACTTTTGGTAATTTTTATTGCTAATTTGATGGAGTTCTTACCAAAAGGCATGAGAATGTCTTTACACTTGATAGAGGTGTACTTTGTTAAGTTTGAGTGGTTTTGGAAAGAGGTACCATAGATGGAATCCCTACTAGAGTTAATAATTCACTATCTTATTGAGGCAAACCTATGTCAATACTTAATGTTTTCTCCAAACATCCATCCCATGATTACTAATCTATGAATTACACATCTCTATTTATTATCATCATTTTATTGATTGTATTATATAATTTTTGATATTTTGTATCCTCACTATATCCTATAATTAGCTAGTTTCCCTAAGGGTGAAAGGAATGTCAAACAGAATCATAGACATTATCATAAGAATGTGCTGTGATATGGTTTGACATCGAGCTATGGTGGGGTAGTTTGGAAATTGCTATCTAATCCATAAAAAATGGGAGATACACATGGCTCAAGAATGATGACAACTACACAAACCACTTGGTCTCCATTTTGACTATGTGTTTTCACTAAATGACACCCATTCATTAGGTAATGATGGTGGCTTTGAGTCTAGACCATAGACAATGCAAACAATTTCTCCCACTGATCCATTAACCAGTCTTGCTTCCCCTAACAAGTATACCTAAGATAATTCAAACTAATCTTATGGTCCTTGAGTTACCCTTGTCTTATAACATACTCCTCAGTCACCCATGGACTCATAGAGAGAGGGTTATTGGTTCTTCCAGTATCCAATGCATTAAATTATTATATAATGGAAAACAATATAAGCATGAGGTTGATCCCAACCCTTGGAGTATTCATCTTCATAATCCAAAATATCAGTATCATATTATTTCCATTCCTTAAATCAATAGTGCTCCTTTATGCAAATTCATCAACATCAACCTAATTTACAAATCACTCTTGATGATCCAGATTATAATGAACCTAATGATTTAAAATATACTTGAAATATTACCAAGATAGTCACCTATATTTTAGAGTGTCTTCCTCTTTATTTATTACCTCAAGACCATATAAATGCCCTCATTAATGAGATCACTAATTTTCCCCCTCTATGCAATGCTCTGGAGCCTTATTTACCTAAAGAGGCCTTCACTTATAATGAATTTAGAGTGGTTAAATAATTTAAATATCCTCTCATCATGTCTCTATGTACATTCAATAATATTGGGATTTCACCTTCTGAAACTCCATCGAAATCTCAAGCATGTACCATTTCTCCAACATATGATGATAATTACCATAATGGCCCAAGATCAATCTTGAGACTTGGATGTTCAACATTATCATACAACCTTAGCTCAAATCCATGATTTTAACCAAGATATTCATACAATTTATATGAATTATGAATTAGATCCTAAAGGTCATGTGCTTCCTACTAATTCTCTACTTCTTAATACTCCTTAGGTGGTTGAACAAATCATGCCTTCCAAATCTCTAGAAATTCTTACATCTTATCTACCACCTATGGATCCAATCATTGATTCCAATTTTTCCCCTATTAAATAAACTAACGACACACCAATCCCAATTGATCCATCTACTTTTCATACTCCCAAGTTTAAACTTGATGCCAAGGCCACTAGTGTCTATTAGATACATTATGAATATGATCATTATGGTAATTAAATTTTAGATCTCAAAGTAGATGTTCAGTATTATGGTGCTCTTCCCACTTTGCCTAACGATGAATCTATTCAAGAAATTTTTCATGCTTAAGAATGTCAACTTCCTTGGCAACATCACAAACTTGGGAATTTCAAAACCAAAACCCCTTCTTTGAACAACTTCATTACTAGCATTAATCCTAAAGCTAAACAAATTTCTTCATTACCCAACGCACCATAGCACTTCCCATATGGAAATATTATGCTTATCAAAGAAACTGCTCACATTGAATATGGTAACTTAGCATGCCCTCGATCAATTATAGTTTCCCGTAAACTCTCACCTACCAAATACGATAACTTTTTTTAATTTTTTGATAAATATTGAGATATATTTGATTGGTCCTATGAGGACATGCCTAGTATTGACGCTAGCATTATGGTGTATAACATCATCACTTATCTTGATGCCAAACCTGTCCATAAAAATCAATGAAAATTTCCCCTTGAGGTTTCCACTTTATGTCACAAGGAAATCTTTAAACTTCTTGATGCTAAATTTATCAAACACGTGGACTATTCTAAATGGGTTTTTAACATAGTTCCAATTCAAAAAAATGTCACTATGGTCATTCACATCTGTATTGATTTCTATAATCTTAATCTCCCTTGTCTTAAAGATAATTTTCGTTTACTTTAAATAGATGCCATTATCAAATCTACAACTGGTTATGAAATGTTATCTCTTTTGGATGGATTCTCAGACTCCAATAAAATTCACATTATTCCTACGGACTAACATAAGACCAATTTAACCATAGGATGGGCACCTATTGCTATGTTAAAATGCCCTTTAGCCTTAAAAATTTCAAAGCCAATTATAAATGAGAAATGAATCACATATTTTATAATATTATCTATAGAATTATTGAAACCTATGTGGATGACCTCATTGCTATGTCTAAAAGTTGTAAGACTCATCTTTTCGATCTTGCCATTATCTTCAACTATCTTCTCAAATACTGAGTTAGACTAAATCCCTACAAACGTGTCTTTGGTGTCACATCTAGAAAATTGTTAGGATTCATAGTCTCTCTCTATGGAATTGACATTGAACCTACTAATATTAGTTCCATCATCAACATGCCCATTCCTCATTCCATTCTAGGCATTCGTACTTATCTCGATAAATTAATGGTAAATAGATGATTCATCCTCAAAATTGATTACCATATCCACTCCATCAATTATCTTCTTAACAAATGTAATGCCTTAGAATGGATGTATCTTTGTCAAAAATATATTGAGCACATGAAAAAATCATTGCTTCACCCACCAATGCTTCATCCTCCTTCAAATGATCAACCTTTGATACTAAATACTTCTTCCACACCCATATCAGTTGGGGATATGCTCGCACAAAAAGATGATACTGGAAGAGAGTATGCCATCTACTACATCTATCAAGGTCTCATTCATTAAGAGAAAAATTATACAAAATTTGAACATGATTGCCTCACCATATATTTCGTTGCTAAAATGATTTGACACTACATGCTTTATCAGACCAATTTTGTCATCGCTCATTTTGACCCCTTTCGTCACTTCTTCTCCAAAGCCTTTCTTCTTGGAGATATAAATAGAAAATGGGTGGTCCTCCTTGTTGAATTTGATCACCACATTGTTACTAAAAGTTATGTCAAAAGATAAATTATAGGCGATCAATTTGTCATAAATCTTGTACCAACTACCAATCACCTTCAAGATAGTTTTCTTGATGATAATATTCTCCTTATTAAAGGTCTCAATCAAGCCTTTTATCTCAAATATTACTTCCATAAATTCACTACTGATCTTGAAGTTAGTAATATTGATAAATCTGCTATCCTCCTTGATACTACTAAACCAAATGTAGTTACTGAATAAGTTCCTAAAATTAATGTCGACTTGCATGAGGATACTTAGACCCTTCACTTTGATGGTCCTAAATTCCTTCAAGGATTTGGGGCAAGTTACATTCTTATATGTCCTCTTGGAAAATTCATTCCTTTAGCTTTTCTCTTAACATTGGATGTCACTAACAATATGGTAGAATATGAAGCTCTAATCTTAGGCATGAGACCTACCCTTGACTTAGATATCCAATACTTGTATGACTTAGGTGATTCTTAACTTATTTTCTACCAAGTCAATGGTGATTACCAATACAAAAGTGAGAATATTATTACTTATCATCAAATTATATCCACTCTCGCCAAAGACTTCATTTCTTTCACTATTGATCCTATCCCTCGAGATCAAAATTCTATTATTGATTCCCTTACTTCTTCAGCATCTCTTTTTCATCCCCACCAAGTTCTTTCTAATCCCATTTTTCTTATCAAAATAATAAAATATCCATCTTATAATAAACCAAAAGATTCACTTATCTACCACATCGAGGCTATCACCATTTGACAAAACCCATGGTATAAAGACATCATTCAATTTCTAGAACACTAGACTTATCCTCCTAACTTAGACTCTTATGAAAATACTCACATTCATAAACAAGATTTGAAGTACATATTTCAATATAAAATCCTTTATTATTGTAATGCTGAAGGTACCTTTCTCCATTGTGTTATGCAAGATGATGTCCCTCCTCTTCTTGAAGAAGCATAAGGGGGAATTTATGGGGGCCACTATAGTAGACATGTTATAGCCTACAAATGCCTATGTATGAGATACTTTTAGCCCACTCTTGAAAAGGATGCAATTGAATTTACTAAAAAGTGTACCCCTTAATAAATTCGTGATGATCTAATTCATTCACCTCCAGTCAATCTTCAAACCTTCGAACCTAACTTTGCATTCACCATGTGGGGATTAGATCTCATTGGTAAATTACATCTATCTCAAGATGGGAATGTATTTATCATCACCAATACTAAATATTTTATCAAATGGGTTGAGGCTATGCCCCTTATCAATGTCACCAATACCACTATCTCCAAATTCATTCTTAATGAGATCATTTTCCACTTTGGTTTCCCCCATACTATCATTTCAGGTAATGGTGGTAGTTTCAAAAACAAGGATGTCATGTAAATATGTGATAAATTTAAAATCAATCACAAATTTTCCACACCCTATCATCTATAATTTAAAGGCCAAGATGAGGTCACCAATAAAATTCTTAACAAAATTATCTAAAAGAAAATTCATGAAACCCACCCAGATTCACACCTTCACCCTTATCTTGCTCTTTGGGCCTATTAGACTAAAATATGTACTACCATTGGGGAAATGCCATTCTCTCTAGTTTATGGCTTTAAGTCAGTCCTTCCTTTATAATTTGAGTTTATATCTCTCCATATATCTTTTCATGCTATCATACCCAATGAATAATTATGTGAAATTCACCTTCATATCCTTGATCTCCTTGATGAATGTCATCTTTCTTCTTTTCAACACAATCACTAATACAAGGCCCATATTTCCAAACAACATAATAAACATGTTAAAGTTAACACATTTTGTGAACAAAAATGAAAATTTGATATCTTAATTTGATAGCACAAACTATGTTATATATAATATCAAAATGAATCGGTTATAAACAACTGATTATAACTACCTGCAACTACCTTGATGTGTCATTTTGCCAATGTATATAACTATTAAATAATGTAATACAATATTTATTATGCTAACATTTTCCCTTTTATTACCTTGTTTTTACAAAGATACCCCTAAAATTGATCATGTTTCACCTTGCCAAGAGACTTGGTGAGTATATTTGCTATCTGTGAATTCATCAAGCAGTACTAGAGCTGAATATGGTGATTCAAAACTTGTTCTCTGATGTAATGACATTGAACCTCAATGTGTTTGATTAATTCATGAAAAATTAGATTCTTCACAAGCTTCAAAACACCTTGATTATCATAGAATAGAATAGGTGGTTGATCTTCAAGAATTTCCATATCAGAAAAAATGCAACATATCCATATTGCTTCGTACACATCTCCTCATATAGTGTGATACTTTGCTTCCATGGATGAGAGAGCAACTACTGACTATTTTTTGCTGATCCAAAAAATGGGTCCAGATCTAAGATGGAAAATGTATCTTGAGGTAGATTTTCTGTCATCAACATATCTAGCATAGTCTGAGTCAGTGCACCCCTAAAAGAAGAACTAACTATTCTTCTTATATTTTAGACCATACTCAAGTGTCCCTTAGACATATCTCAAAACATGTTTTGCTACAACCCAGTGACATTTCTTCAGCTCTTGCATAAATCTAGAAAGATAGCTCACAACAAAACATATATCTGGCCTACTGTAGGTCAATTAGACGAGACTCCCAACAAGATATCTATAGAGAGTTGCATCCAATTGAGGGGAATCCTGGAAATGAGAGAGTTGTAAACTTTTTGCCATTGGTATCGAAAGAGGTTTACAGTCTAACATTTTATACTTTTCAAAGAGTGCATTGGCATATTTCATTTGGGAGATAAAGATGTGATTTTATTTCTACCATATCTCCAAACCAAGACAATAATTTAGTAGCCCTAAATCAGTCATATCGAAGGATTTCTTTAGGTCATTTGCATCAATAAGATCATTTGAACTACCAGTCATCACAAGATCATCCACATACAAGACAATAATGACAATATTTGTACCAACCTTCTTGTTATATAAATTGGAATCAAAGGGGATACGAATGAAACCATGTTGCAATAGGTGATCATCTATATTTATGTGCCATGCCCAAGGTGCATGTTTAAGTCTATAAAGAGACTTAACTAGACAACATAACTTATATGGATGTTTGTCATTGATGAAACCTTTTGGTTGGGTCATGTATACTTCTTCTTTTAGATCACCATTCAAGAAATCACTCTTGATGTCCATCTACTAAAGTTTCCATCCATATTGTGCTACCAGTGCATAAATATTTATGATGGTTTCACAGTGGGTGCAAAGGTCTCCTCATAATCAATGCTCTCTTATTGAGCATAACCCTTTGCAATAAGTCATGCTTTGTGTTTATTTATGGATCCATATGCCTTATATTTTGTGTTGAAGATCTATTTGTAGCCAATGGATTTCTTCCCTATAGGCAGATCAACAAGTTCCCACATCCCTTTCTTGATGATAGCATCATATTCTACATCCATAGTTTTCTTTTACTGGGGTTGACTTAAGTCCTCTTAAAGTATCTTTGGTTTGATGCTGTCACCCACTGAACTCATGAGTGCAAGATTGACTTCATCTCTCACCTGTCTTCTTGTTCAATCTCCTGATGAAGTGTCTGGAGGAGAGCTCAGGTGTGAGTCCTTGATTATGGAATCTATCCATTTGGGATGTCATTGTGGCTACTAATTTTATGAAGAATTGCCCTAAAGATTACCAAGATTAATGAAAAATTCTCCTTCTTTCATCTCTCCTTTTTCATGCTCATCATCTAACTATTAGAAGAGTCTGTGAGAGGTGGTCTGGTCTGTTCTTTCTATGCTAATGAGTCAAATGATGACTCATCATAGACCACATCATGACTTTCATAAATCTTCTTCATCTCAGGATCCATGAGATAGTATGCTTTGGAGGTAGGGTTGTACCCCAAGAAAGTACACTAGAGGGTCTTTGGTTCAATCTTCTCCCTCTTCTTATCTAGAATATGCATATAAGAAGTACAACCAAATACTCAAAGATGAGAAATAGATGGTTTATAACGACTCCATACTTGTCCTAGTGTTTTGTCTAGCACCATCTTTGTTGGTGCTCTATTAAGAAGATGATAGTCATCTGTACTGCTTCTGCCTAAAATTGTGTCATCAACTTTGTAGTGGATATCATGCAATGAGCCATCTTCATGACTGAGTGATTGCATCATTATGCTATTTCATTTTACTAAGGTGTGTATGGAGTAGTCAGGTGCTTCTTGCTGCTGTGTTGCTTTAGAAATGCCAAGAACTCTTTTGATGTGAATTCCTCCCTTTGATGTGAGTGGAGGAGTTGAAGTTTCTGCCCAGATTGTGTAACAACATGTTGATAGAAGGTCTTGAAATGTGAAAGAGCTTCAATCTTCTTTATGAGAAATAACACCCAAATCTTGTGAGAAAAATCATCAACAAACAACTGAAAGTACCTAAATCCTTAATGGGATGCTGGTATGGGTCTATATAGATCCGTATGTACCATAGTAAGTCATTCCTTAGCATGTGAGGAACTCTGATCAAATAGAACCCGATGTTGTTTTCTCGCAAAAAAAATAGAACATATTGGCAAAGAATGGGAAAGCTAAGGAATTTCACATACCATTGCCTTAGAACTGAGCTAGAAGAGGAAGCCAACAGATAGATGCCCATATTGGTAGTGCCAAAGTGTAGTGGATTCTATTGTAGAGGTAGCGAGTGCAACATCACTACTTGAAACTGCATCTAAGGCAAATAACCAATCCTTCAAGAAGGCTTTATCAAGAACTTGACCTTCTCGGGAAATGAATTAATATGAAATAAGAAAAGGTATCCTAAAAAAATAAAAAGGAGATTGAAGGTATGACTGAAAACTTGGAGGAGATTGAAAAATGAGAAATGTAAAAGGAGAGGGATGCTTTGAGTAATGGAAAGCTACTCAGCCAGCAAAAAAGGTGAGAGAAGGGCTTACAATCAAGCCCATTATCAAATAAAATGAGGAGAGCATCTCTTGATTGTTGTTTACTCTTGAGTCCTTCCTTTGTCATTTTGTATAATTTTTTCTATGAATTAATTTCTAATCTTGTTCATGCCAGTTTATGGGTTTTAAAGATTAAATAAGTAGAGACACGAAGGATTCTCATCTTTGGCAATGCTCCTAAAAATTTAATTGATGCCTAATTTTTTTCCCCTCCATTAAACCTTTCTTAGTATGTATTGGTTGTTAAATGGAATGCAAGATGTGATACCTGGATATTCTCTCCACTTGTTAATATCTTTTAGTTATGGAGCCATGTGATTAATTTTCTCAAGTTAATGAGTCAATCTTGTGCATGAGGACACAAGCCTTCAGTGATTTACAAGTTCTCAAAATAGACAATCTGGGTCGGTGAATTTTTTTGAATGCATGCTCTATAGTTAAGGTGAAAAATACAAGAAAAATGGAAAGAACTTAGGTCATGAATGAGATATTGGTTGTTTATCAAAGCAAATTCAAAAAAAATCTAACTTACTTGTTCTCATCTTTAAAACCTTTTATTTAGGTGCTAACTTCTTCGTTTTTGAGATTCAATCTCCTACAATCAACCTTGAAAAGGTTATTTTGAGTTGTATGAGAAATATTTTGAGCAAGAACTGAATTATTTAGTGCAATTCATGCACTTTATATAGCAGCTAGAGTTTTTATATATTAGATCTGATATTTTTGATTATATAATATTTGTTATGTAGTTTTATTGTTGGAATGGATTTGGGATTTAGGTAGTGATTTTATCAATCATATAAGTCCATCATTCCCCCAATTCCTCCAGGTACAAAACAAGTTGTAGTTTAAAAGCACTTCTGAGAAAGAACGAGATAGAATGTGAATGAATAATGAATCACCTGATAAGGACTTATCTTGCACCAAACTTCATGAGATTGCAGAAAGGGGGAACATCAGTTAGGACTGCCACAAAATGAGAGGTGGGTGTGTCTCCAGTCGAATATGGGTGTTCCAGCTCACCGTAACTGAAAGTAATGGCCTTATTTCCAAGGGTGCTAGCAGTGGCACTGGTTGCCACTAGGTCTATTCTGTACATGTGAAATATAGTGTTGTGGTTGTTGTAGATAGCTTAAAATGACAGCCATGAGAAAAGTTGCCTACAAGGAACATAGAAATAGTGGCAAGATTATCTGTGGGACAGAATAAAGAACCAAATGAAGGCGGCTACTGCCATGAAGATAGAACAAATATAGCCGAATGTAATTCCAAACCTCCTTCAGGTTCTTTTCTCTTGAAAGGTGGCAAAACACGGAACATATAAAATGCGAAGCCATCTCATTAGCTTAAACAAAGCAAATTATTTGTCAGTTCTTACTATGTGGCAAAATATTATTTTATTTCCTAAAACATTAGGAAATAGCAAATATGAAATACATACAGCGTTTTCATTTGTTGGCAAAGAAGATTTGACTGAAGTAAATGTTACAGTAGAAACAATAGTATTGAAAAGGTAGTAACAAATAAATTATTTATTAAAAGTGTCAGTTGGACAATAACAAGCTTCAAATAGTTTAATCAATTTATTTATAATTAAAAAATAAACACATTTTTAAATTTGTTCCAATGAAAATTAAAATAATGATTGGTAGAAAAATAGAATAACTAATGATCATCTTTCGAACTTAAAAAAGGTGGGGTAAACATCTTTGTTGCATGTGCATCGTACGAAATTTAAGGCTGCATTCGTTAATTGAAGTGTTTTGTCCTTATGGTAGTGTAGAGGAGATACTTCTACAACTCACAATCATAACAAAGAACGTTTGGAGAATAAAGCCATTACAACTCATTATCATGATAAAATGATTTTTAACGAATAGCGCCGTCAGGGGTGGACTCTTAAGTTTAGGTTCACACTTTTACTTGGATGTTATTTAGAAACAAATTAATCATATTAATGTGGAGGTTATGAATAAAACTAATATAACTTATTATTGTAATGAAGATTTTTAACGAATAATGTAATTAAGGATGGAGTTTTAAATTTGAGCTTATAGTTTTATTTGAATATTATTTAAAAATAAATTAATTATATTAATATGAAATTTATAATCTTTTTAGTTTATGTTTATTATTTAGAATGTTAAAATATAAAGAAATTTTATTTTTTCAATTAATTTAAAATATATTAAAAGATATTTAATTTAAAAATTATTATATATTATAAATATATTGTAAATTAATAATTATAACTTTAACATGTTATAATGTGATTAATTATATTATAAAACTATTTGAAAAAAATTAAAAATTTATTAAATAATCATATTTTAATTAAATAATGTACAAATATAAAATATTATGTAATATATATTATATGATATCATTAACCTATTAACTCATGCATCTTATTAAGTAATTACAAACATATTTTATTACATCATGAATTTAGTTTTCAATGTTAAAAGATATTATAAAAAATATTTTTAGTTATTTAAATTGAAAAGTATTTAATTAAAATACTCGATTTCAACATAATATTATTAATTTGGTATTTTATAAAAATAATAAAAGTTCAATTAAATTTAAAATAAATAAATAAACAAAAACTTTAAATAATAAATCAGATCTAATTAATTTTTCAAATATAAATATTAAAAATAAAAAAAATATTTTATAAATATTTTGAATATTAGAAGATTATATGATAATTCTTAAATTTTGATAAAGAAAATTAGAGTTTTATGTTATGATAACATGAACCTTGTAAATTTAAGAGTAACTAATAGTTTGTCCAAATTATATACTAAACATTTTTTGGATGTCTAAAATTTTGAAGAAATATTAAGTGGATAAAAAAATTACCATTTTGTTCATTAGATTTGGGACTAAAAATATTTTTTAATTATGTGAAATTTCACTCCAATCCGTAAGAAAGTTAATTTATCTTGCTTAAACTAAGTAGGTAATGAGTAGTTGGATTTAAAAATAGTTAAAAATATAATATGTTTTAAGTTTTTTATTACATTTTGCTTGACTCTTATCAAGATTTTAAGTGATATATATCATCAAAAAAATAATTCAATAATTACAGTATTTCATCAATGAGTTAAATTAAAATAATGTAATATATTGTTATTATGAAATTTTATACTAATATGAACACTACAATTATTTTTTGATTTCTTTAAATGCACTAAAATGTTTATGTGTTTATCAATGATTTAAATTCAAAATAAACTTATTAATATGCAAACAACATAAAAAGATAAAAATATAAGACCATCACAACAGATATGTCTTAATTGATTAGGATCATACAAATCCCTAGAAAAGTGCATTTCACATTTTTGGCATCCCAAATACATAAAAATATATAGTTTTGGTCAGAGACCTTTAAATCAAGAGAAAAGAGAAAAAGAGTAGAGAAAAAAGGAGAAAGTTTTGGTCAGAGACCTTTAAATCAAAAGAAAAGAGA
This sequence comes from Torreya grandis, assembly GCA_037957365.1. Taxonomy (NCBI): domain Eukaryota; kingdom Viridiplantae; phylum Streptophyta; class Pinopsida; order Cupressales; family Taxaceae; genus Torreya; species Torreya grandis. The sequence continues at coordinate 149,770 of JARHVA010004464.1, forward strand.
AAAAAATAAGACGTGATAACCAATTACAAAATATCTTAATAACATTAAAATTACATAATTTAATAATAATAATTTAGTATATTCTAATTTCTACTAATATTTATAATTATAATTTGATTCATGATCACATAAAATTTAATAATTTTATTCTAAATTTAAATATGTATTGAATTAAGTATTTTTTCAAAAAAATATTTAAATATTATAACAAAAATATTTAAATTCAAAATAAAATTATAAAATATTTATTATATATTAATTTTAATTTTAATTTAATTTTTTTTATTTATATTATGTAAAAACGTTTTTTTACTATAAAATTATGAACCAATATTAAACACAACCAAAACCTATACCAAAATTAAAAAGAACATATAAAAAATTAAAACACAAAAACCCAACAAAACACGGCCACCAAAACAAAGACATCCTGAAGACAACAAAATAATTACAAATTATTAACTTCTACATAAACATAGACTACTAAATCATTTTACAATTTCTATAGTGATTTAATTCTGCAGCACTTTTATATCATGTGGCTGCTTCAAAAATTCTACTTCAATATTATACCCCGGACTCCAACCCAGATAGATAATAGATATGCTATATCTCTTATTTTAACCTTACAGAGATAATCCAACAGGGAATGATCTAATCATTCATTTACCCAGCCACAAAATTAACTCTTAAAGAAATTTTAAAATATTGAAGTAACTCCTAACCATCACAGTTCTCGGCAAAGATTCCAAGCCTGGAGACCTGGAACATCATACACAATTCATAGGCTCTGCTGCTGATAGTTCCCCAATACGGAAACTGCCGAGCCTCCGAGTGCGGATGGTACAGCGAAAGCCAAGCATAACTCGGAACCCTCCGCATGGCCAGAGTCAAGTCCACAGCATTCTCAAAATGCAACGTAATCGGAGGAATCTTCGCTCCGTCGGGAATGTTGTAACACGTATCGAAAGGCTCTTGCGGAGCCGCCATAGTCAGATCGGAGAGCTGACGGCTGAAGGAATCTCTCATGGCAGTGTAAGCGGTCTCCACCAACCGGGTGCCAACTGTTCCCGAGTCTATGATCGTGCCGGCGAGGACAGAAACGAGCTCAGTTCCCACAGATATACCGTTTAACCCCACGAAATAGGAGGAGGGCTGTGCAGCGTTTGATGACAAGGACGTAAACTTTAATCAGGGGAGCTGAGGATGGGTAGGCAATAAGAAAACGTGCTCTCGTATAACATGGTCGTCTGGGAAACAAAGGAAAGGGGTTTCCTTCCAAACCCAACCAAACTGGGCGCGGACTGGATGAGTCCCCTTCGATCAATCGCGCACCCGAAAATAAAATCTTTTGTGGTCTGGAACTGCGAGCTCACTGCCAACGCATCCGATGACAACAATTCGTCCACCTCGGAACCGTCGACGTATTTCTGTGTAAAGCTGCAGTTATAATTCCCACAGGTTGGATCGCTGCCGAGTGTCTGACACGCCTCCGAAGCACAAACGTAGGAGATTTGGAAGACTGGAACACTTGACCAGAGCAATCGGAGCAAGTACTGCAGGGAATCCAGGTGATATCGCTGCCGGTGTCCACGACGGTGTAGATGCTCTGCGCGGGCGTGCCGAAGCCTAGCTCGATAATGTACTTTCCAGCCTGTGCATAGGCTAACGGCACGTCGGCGTCGTCTTGTGGATCAAGCCTGCAATTGGTGTTACTCTGATTCTTGCGCCCCACTACTGACCGCCATATTCCTCCTTCCATTATTGCTCTGTAGTGATCGGTGTCGCCCCTGATTGAATCTGATATGGACTTCCACCACGTTGAATTGGGAAGGCGAAAAGGAGAGCACTTGCTTTGAATCTGTATAAGAGGAAAACTCAAATTTTCCAATTGAGCCGAGGAGCAGTTCTTTGTATCCTTCCATATAAATGATGAAAGATTTACCCTAACCAGCTTACTACTTTCTGCTGAGCTGCAGAGTAGCAGAAAGAGGACGACCATGGAAAACAGTGAATTTGCTAACTTTGGCATTCTCACTGTAGACAAGTATCCAAGGTGATAACTGGCTTGTGATCAAATGTACGTGTATGTATATATAAAAGAAGTGCTATGATATGTATATATAAAACAAGTGCTATGATATGGCTAATCCTTAATTCTATGGTGGGGAGGGCATGAGACGGGGTCAATCAATAATCCTTAATCCTATGGTGGCGAGGGCATGGGACTAGGTCAAACAGTAAAACGCAGGGTTGCTGCTCCGTAAGAAATGAAAGTTTTTGGGAAAATTTAAGGAGTGGATAAATTTTTGGGGAAAAAAAATTTCTGATTAAAAAGAGATGTTGAAAGTTTTCCATACCCATTCTTGTTTTGTAGGGAGATATTTATCATAATTAAACAAATTTTGTTTAATTTTTTAATATAAATAAAAATATAATAAAAAAATTATAATATGTATTTCATTTTTTAAATAATGAAACTATTTTTATTATATATCGTTTTAAAATTAATTTGTAATAATAGTTCTTTTTCAACTCTCTTTTTATAAGATTATTTTTTAATTATTAATGGAAATATGTGCAATAAATTATATGTAAATAGAATTTTCAACCAACTAGACTTTTAACACAAATATGATGGTCTAAAACATAAATAATATTTGATATTATAAGATATTTATGATCATACTATTGAAAAACAAGTGAAAGGTTTGAAATCTCCAAAAACATGCACACATATATATCTCACACATATATAGTATAAGTAACATAAATATTTTTGACTAGAATTAAGAATGAGTTTTGGGGAGAAAATAAGAGTGGAGTACTCATAAATGATAAACATATAAAAGAAACATAAAACTAACATCAAACAAATGGCCCAACAGGGCACCACTTACAAGAGAGACACCCTTACAAAGAGAAGATAAACACTGCTATAATCCTCAGTCCTTCAACCAAAAAGCAACAAAAAGACAACCCCTGAACAAGAGACCAAGATATGAAATCACCTAAGGAAAAAATTCATCCTAGAATGGAACAACCATCAACTATGAGCTAACACCTACCTTATCTCATGTCTAGAAAGGATGTCCTTCATCATCCATTGAGAACTATCTCTCACGAATTCCTCCACCTCTAATCTCGGCCTTTCTACTTTAGACCATCCTCCTATTTTTTAAGTTGTAGTACTCATATTTTCTTTGGGTCTCTTTACCATAGACAAAAGGAGGGGACATTAAAGTCACAACATGAAAAGAAGGAATTAGGCTTATCACTGGGGTAGAGACTTCCTTCAAAGGGGATGCCTTTGAAGAAATGGTAGAAGGAACCTTATATGATGAAGGCAAAGGGGAGGAAGCCAAATTTTGGAAGAACTTCTCATGATTATGCTGCTTAAAATCCTAATTAAGGGATCCCTCTTTCTTCCTTCCTCCAAACCATCCAAGATAAGGAACATGTCATCGAAAGGACTATAGACAAACACTCCACCATCTAGTGCCCCAATATATTTCAAATAAAGTAATGGAACACAAGCCTTTTGTAGTTGAGAAATCATGTTCACTTGACTCAAGAAGATATCAAAAGAAATAAGTGGAAAAGAGGTTTTTAAAGGTCGATGATTGTGCATGCTCACACAAATCTACTTCCCAAAATATTCTCATCAATTCTCACATAGATCACCTTTATTATTTAACAACTTGATATACTCTTTATTTCTCATGATTGATGACAAATGATACAATCTAATCCAAAGAAAAGCTATCAAGATTTGTATCTTAACTGGTTCAAAGAAAGGCATCCAAAAATAGAAAAACTGAGAATTACTAAAGATCCATGGCCCTAAAGACCACAGAAAGTTACTTCTCATAAAATTTTGAATTTTTTTTGTTTTTATTTTTAAATTTAATTATAAAATGATGATAAAAATATCAATACTTCATAGTTAGATTATTAAATTTTCATTTTATCATCTAAAAATGTGTTCCATTTACATAAAAAGGTTTTTTATGGTAAAATTTTCATGGCACTTAGTTTATTTATAAATTTAATTGAATATATATATATATATATATATATATATATATATATAAGTTTCATGATTTGTGATTGATTAAAAATATTTTTTTCTAATTAAAAATATATAATGAAAAAATTTACCTTCAAAAAATATTTTAAAAAATGAATATTTAATATATTTTAAATGATGAAATTTATAGATAATGTGTATTTATATTATTAATAATCAATATGATAAAATAAAATAATAATATTAATGTTAAAAAAAATTACAATTAAATTTTAAAATTTTAAAATTATAATATTAAAAACAATAACATTTATTCATATAATTAATTTATAATTTAAATTGAAATATTTTAAAATCTCTTACCATTTATTTAAAGATTACTATTAATTTAAAGAAGTCTTAAATACATCATGAACAATATAAATACCACAAGGTCATATAATTAATTTATTATTTAATTATCAAACATTTTAAATTTCTTCGCACTTAATCAATGATGATAGTTTAAAAAATAAAAATAAAAAACACAATAAAGACATAATTATAATAATTTTAAACACTTCCACTTAAAAACTAAAATTCCAATGTTAGTTGTAATATCCTTTCGTTTAGAATCTTATATCGGTTACAATTAAAACAATTTTAAAATATTAATAAAATATATTTGTTAGATTTGTTTTTATGATTTGTTTTATGATTTATTTCAAAATAGAAAGGCCAGTAGTGAACAGATAGAGTTAAATAGTTGTAATTATAGTTAAATAACTGTAAATAATTTCTTTTATTATAATATATTAAGATTTGTATAATTTTTGTAAAAAAAATTTATATATTTTATAAAAATATTTTTAACATATATATAATTAATTTATACTATAATTAAAAATAAAATGTGCATTATATAAAAAAAAAATATGATATTTATTATTATGAATATATTTCTTATTAATATAAATATCTTTTTCAAAATAGAATACACTTTTTAAAAAGTTACATCCTTTACTAAAATATTAAATATGTAGTCGTTTTGAAAATATTAACCTCAATAAATATTTTCAATTCATAAATTTTAATTTTTACTTCTTATTATAAAATACATGACACAAAATAAACAACATTTGATCCACTTCATTTTTATTACATTTTATCAGATTTAAAATTCAAACATTTTGCTCCAACATATGACTCTACCAATCTTTATTCATTGGTGTCACCTATAAAATTGAACACAAAAACATATCTAAGCCTCACCATTCATAGGAAATTAAATAATTAAAATTTAACATCCAAATTATCTTCTATAAATAAAGATGTAAATTAGTATCAAGATCAAAATTAAAATAGGCCAAGATCTGAAACAATAACTCAAAATTAATTTGTATTGATTGAATCAAAATAATTATAAACTATACATAAATAAGCCTCAACTCAGAATTAGAGTTGACATGCAAAAATTTGGAAAAAAAAACTAAAACCTAAAAAAAAAAAGTACCTATTATTTTTAGTAAATTATGCATACAAGTGCGTGCAACTCTAAAAATATTTCAAAATACTCTAAACACTAAAATTATTCTATAGGAAAAAATTCAACTGAAGTTCACGCCGATCATAAAAATATACAATTTTTAAAAATAGAAAAATCTCGTAAAAAATTATTAAACTATAATTTTAAACCCTTAGATGGTCTCATTTGGCCTCCAAAAAAATCTAAAAACATCTCTAAGAAGATAGTGTCATTTAAGGTAGAAACAAAAATTTTGAGATGGTCTTTTTGGCATGTGGAAGAACTCAAACGGAGCTATGGATCAAAAGTTATGGCATCCAAAAATTTAGCCAATTTTTTCTACATCAATCTTGTCTAGTTGAAAACAACTCAGAGCCTATGAGTTACCTTGATTTTATTGCTACCATTTTTTATTAATTTTATTTAGTTCCCATTCTATAATCCAAGTGTTGTCTTCTTACTGCAATTCTTTTCACTGGATCAAATCCCTGTTATAATTCCCTTGCCTTATGTTCATTGTCTTCATATCTAAAACATGCATTTTCTTTTCCTTCTTCTTTGGAACTTGTTATTGCCAATTTACTTATTCATATTCATCACATTCACCATATTATCCATAGAATTCATCTAAATTTGAAAAATTAAATACTAGAGAGATATCAAAATTATGTGGTAAACTCACCTCATAAGCATTCTCATTGATTTTCTTCACAGTTCTACATGGACCAATTTTTTTGTACTTCAATTTGTTGTACGTGCTTTTTGAAAACATTTATTTCCTCAAATAAACTATTGTCAACTCTCCTTACTCAAATACTTTGGATCTTCTTCTAATATCTTTTTATGCTTTATATCTCTCATTAATTTCTTGCAAATTTCTTCTTACTCTTTCTTTTAACTGCTACATATGCTCTACAAATGCTTTCACATCATTACTAAATCGATTTACAATTGGTAATTATACCAAATATAAAATACCCATAGAACTTATCTCATAAACAATTTGAAATGGTGATTTTCATGTTGATCTATTCAATGAACTGTTATATGCAAACTCAACTTGTGGTAAATCCAAATCCCATTGCTTGGGCTTCTCTCCCACTATGCATCTCAACAAATTTCACAAGCTCCTATTCACAACTTGTTTGTCCAAAATTTTGTGGGTGATATGCATTACCAAATTGTAGCTTAGTACCCATCTTTTTCCAAAAATGACTTATAAATTTTGGTCCCTATTTGAAGTAATAGTTTATTTAACACCATAACATCTCACAATATCCATAAAACATAATTTCACAACTCTAATGGCATCCGTGGTTTATTTAAATGTATTTAAATGGAACATTTTATAAAATCTATCTACAATAAAAAAAAAATCCTTACCTCTCTGTGTGTTTGGTAATCCTAACACAAAATCTATAATCAAATCTATTTATGGTCATTTTGGAATTGGTGATGACATATATAGTTTAGTATTTTGTGCATGTCCTTTATCCACCTAACATATTCTGCACCTAGATCATACCTTGTCACATCTCTCTTGATCTTTGGCCAAAAATACTTTTCCTCCACCAAAGTTATTGTCTTCGTCTTACCAAAATGTCTAACCAAATATCCACTATATAATTCTCTTATTATATTGTCTTGTAAAGACAACTAAAATGGATAATCATTTCCCTTTAAAGATATGACCTTGTATAAGAAACTCACCATGAATAGTATCTATCCCAAATATTAATGGATTCTTACACTGTTCAACTACGTTGCCAAAATATAGATCAGTATTATATAATTTTTTGATAGCTTCAAATCTAACTACTTAACTCACCATAGTATTTAACAATGTTAATCTCCTTCTCAATGTGTCATCTATCTAATTCTATTATCTTGATTTATGTTTCAACACAAAATTATACCCCTGCAAGAAAAATACCCACTTTGCATGCCTACTATTCAACTTCTTTTGTGTATTCACATTCTTCAAAGCCTCATGATATGTAAATAGGATAAATTTTTTAGGCACCAGGTAATGCCTCCAATGTCTTCATACTTGTACAATTGCATAAATTTTAACATCATAGATAGAATACTTTGTTCTTACCTCAATCAATTTCTCACTGAAATATGATATTGGCTTTCCTTCTTGACTCAACACAACACCAATTACCACAAATGAAGAATCACAATAAATCTTAAACACTTTGTTAAAATCTGATAATGTTAAAATTGGTCTTTCTATAATCTTCTTCTTCTTCAAAAATTCAAATCTTTTAATGGTTTCTCTAGTCCATGCAAATTCCTTCCCTCTCACGTAATCTATTATTGGTGCCACAATACTACTAAATTTTGTAATAATTTTTTTGCAAAAAATTGTTAAACCATGGAAACTTCTTACCTTTGTAATGATTTTTGGAACATACCACTTAACAATTTCCTTTATATTTTCTTCATCCATTCTCACACCATCTTTTGAAACTACAATCCCAAAAATACCAAACTATTTTGTATAAACCTGCACTTCTTCAAATTTGCATACAACTTCTCATTTCTTAATAAATCTAGTACCATTCTATAATGTTGTAAGTGTTATTCTTTAGTCTTACTTAATATAAAAATATTATCAAAATAAACAACCACAAACTTACTAATATATTTTTGTAGCACTGAATTCATCATCTTCATATATGTGCTAGGTGCATTAGATAATATACATGACATGATCATCCACTCATATAAGCCATTCCTAGTCTTGAATGCAATTTTTCACTGATCTCCTTCACAAACTTGATTTTGATATTAATCACTCCTTAGATCAATCTTGTTAAAATATTTTGCTCTTGTAAGCACATCCATCATATCATTTAAATGAGGTATAAGAAACCTATACTTGATTTTAATTTTATTAATTTATCTACTATCCACACACATTCTCTATCCTCCATCTTTCTTTAGATTTAGAAGTGTTGGTGTTGTACATGGACTCATACTCTCCCATACTAGCTTCTTTCTTACCAGTTCAATAATCTATTTATTTAATTACGCATGTTCTGTTGGATTCATCCTATAAGTTACTTGATTGGGTAGAGACGATCCTAAAATCAAATAAATGTGATGTTGAGTATCACTCGTTGGTGGTAAACCATTCGATAACTCATTAGGAATAATATTTGCATATTATTTCAACACTCTTTCTACATCTATTGTTATTTTCACCATGTTTGTCTCTTCATTCTTTGTTAATAATACATAACAACAACATGTAACCTTCATATTTTGGATAAATTTTTAGTATAGAGCATACTTTCTACCTTCTCTTCCTCTTTAAGAGGTAACAAAACTTCATTTTTACCACATTTACAGAAAGTGTATGTGTTATTTTCTCCATCATGAATTATTTTCTTGTCAAATTGAGATGGTCTCCCCAATAACACATGGCATGCATCCATCGAATTAACATCACACCATATTTCATTATTATAAGATTTTCCTATTAAAATTTTGATTAAGCACCTTTTATCTACTGCAACCTCATTCCCTTTCTTAAACCATGAAATCCCATAAGGATTAAGATGATTTTCACATTACAAATGTAATTTATCTATCATTTATTTATAAACCATATTTTCAAAACTATCACCATCTATAATTTTTTTGCATACCTTTCCACCCAAAGTATATCTTATTCAAAAAATATTTGATCACAACCATGCATCACCACCTTATTTATTCTAAATTTTTTCCTTCCTTGGAGAAATCATTGTTCTTCTCATCATGAGATTATCTCCAACATCTGTTGGTATAATTTATGTATTTTGTTCTTTTATTTCAATCTCAACTAGATTCACTCTTGGAAAATCCTTTTGCCTTCTTTATTGATCTTGATAATGTGGACACTCAAATTTATTGTGCCTTTATTCTCCACATATATAACAAACATAAGATCTACACTGATTCGGGAACCATCTTCTAGTACAACCATAACCTCATCATCTCTGAAACCCTCTTCCTCTTTGCTGGTAATAGAACCATTACCTATTCTTATCTTGCCTTTCTACACCACGTGATGATTTATCTCTATAAGTACTGGATCTACCTCTGGTGGTATTAAACCCACCTAATCCCCTTATTATAGTGGATCCACCTCTTCCTAGACCAAGAGAAGTTCTTTTGAAATTTTGTCTATTTTATTTTTCTTCTACCTTCAAACCTAATTGATAAGCCTCCTCCATGTAAAGTATTCTATGCATACTTAATTCATCTTGAATAGTAATTTTAAAACCATTTACATACCTTTCATATATCTTCTCTTTTGTTTCATCTTGATCCACTTGTAAGGAAATATTATAAAACTCATATGTATACTCTTGTATACTGTGATCCTTTTGCATTAAATTTCAAAATCTTATGCATAGCGTTTGTGTATAATCCACAAGAAGAAACTTTTTCCTCAGCTTCTTATCCATATTTTTCCATATATTAATCTTCTCTTTACCTTTTATCTATCTTTATTTATGTAGTTGATCACACTAAATCATTACATGACCTTTCAGTTTCATGCACGCAGATTTTACCTTCTTATCTTCTCTCATAATCTTCCACTCGAAGAACTTATCCATGTTATTCATCTAATCTATCAACTCTTCTAGTTTTAAATTGCCTCCATAATCTAAAAACTCAACCTTGATTCCTTCATTTATTCCCTCTAAAGCCTAAACCATCCTCTCTTTCATCGATGGTGGCTAATCTTGTTGTTCTTGTTCTTGTTGAATTTATTTATCACGATTTATGTCTTTCTTAGTTTCATCACCACCTTATCTTCTTCTCTAATTGGTGATATAATTGGTTAATTATTCCACTTGCCTCTATAGAGATTGTGTATTCCAGTTCATCTATGTGATACCTTCTCATTCTCTCACCATTTCTTACTCCTCCAAGATTCAACCTTAATCTGATACCAAATAAAGAATTAAATTACTATCAAGATGAAAATTACAATAGGGCAAGATATGAAATAATAACTTGGAATTGATTCATATTTATTTAATTAAAATAATTAAAAACCATGCATAAATAATTGTCAACTCAAAATTAGAGTTGACATGCAAAAATTTGAAAAAAATACTAAAATGTAAAAAAACTTATTTTTTAGTAGCTACTATTCTTAGTAAGTTTCGCATGTACATATCTAAAAATATTTTTAAATAATATTAACACTAAAATTATCCTATAAGACTAATTTCAATTTAAGTTCACATTCGGTCATAAAAATATGTAATTTTTAAGAATAGAAAAATTCTAAAAAATTTATTAAAATGTAATTTTAGACCCTTAGATGGTCTTGTTTGGCCCCTAAATATATAAAAAATATCTTTAAGTAGATAGAACCACTTACATAAGCAATTAACTTGTTGAGATAGTCATTTTGGGACTTGAAAGAGCTCAAATAGAGCTACGGATCAAAGTTATGGCGTCCAGAAGTTTGGCCTATTTTCCTGCATCAATAAATCAAATAAACCTAAAGAAAATCCAATTTTTTTATTTTCAAAGAGTCTCATATTTAAATTAAATTGTCAAAAATTTTCAACATTTTAGAATACTTAACATATTAAGAGGATCACGTTGTAAGTTAGAAGTATATAGTTTTCTATTGACATATATGTATGTGTTAATTTTATTCTATTAAACCAAAACATTTTCTGAATTCAAGTTCACATGTTATTCATTTGTAATTATAAACATTTTAAATTTAGATTGACATAAAAAAATTATAAATTATATGTTTACAATTCACTCTATTATGTTATTTATATTTGTGATACATTTATGTCATGTTCTACTTGTGATGGAAGATGTGTGGCTTATTAATGTGGAACCCAACACCATTTTACACATGGATAGACATGTATTTTGTCAATTACTATAGAAAATTGATGTTTCCCTATTCCCCATGAATAAATGTTCCTACTTATTTATATTCTCACATGAATGTTATGGTTATTGTGCCTTGTATGTTCTTTTTGGTTGTGTGATTTATATGTTCCTAATTTTTAAAGATGCCTTAACATCCGAGTAAATGTTTACCAGTATGTTAATGGAGTAATGGAATGCTACACCAAAAAATGCCTCTCTTATCTTTTCGTGAAACTCATCCCCTCAAATGACCATGAAACTTACTCAAAAGTTATCGACCATGTAATAGTTTAGAGATGAATTTCTGATGGAAGAATGGAGGGATGAAAATTATTGTTATTGTGTCATCTATGCTCATGGAATGTTTTAGCATTTATTCATATTTGACTAAACATTTAATTTTATGTTAATAGAGAGATGAAACATTACACAAAGAGTGTTTCCTATACCCACAAGTGTGTTCCTTTTATTTTTACGTGTATGTCATTGTTATTGTGGCATTTATGCCCATGTTGGAAGACTCTTGTCTCATTAAATGCAAAGAAGATGCATGTTGGAGGGATTAAATGTTATCCACATTTAAATCCACATCATTGACATGTTTTCAATTATATCGGACTCCAAATTTACTAGTTTTTTAATGGATGCCTTAGAGGTTCTCTTAATTTATGTCATTGTATGCTTTATATCCATGTCACATTTTTATTTCCCTGCATGTCATGGGTTAGAAGTAGCAACATTCACTAGTGTAATTAAATATATAGTGAACCTACACATATTATTAAATATTTACTGGTATTGTAGTGGCATCCATTAAGGTATTTATTTACATAAGAATAAACTATATTGTTTGAAGACTGTATAGTCACTGATATGTGGATGGAAGACCTAAAGGTGCTTGATTGCAAGGATCATCTAAAGTCACCATTTATTATTTAAAGGGTGTATTTAAATAATCCAAGTAGAGAACAACCATATGTTCTATTTAATGTTAGAGGGATAAAACATCAGTTGCCTTAAACAACTTGTAAATATTTAATGTGTTATAGAACATTTACGAGTATGGGGATGAAATCACTGATGAATTTCATTGACATAAAATTAAACATTATTTTTTTGTTTAATCAAAATTTATACTTTCATTCCCATTACAATATATGTTGACTCGGATGTATCAATCCAAACTCTTTATAAATTATTTTTTATGTTTAGATTTTGGTAACCCCACTTTTGTCTATGTGAATATCAACCCAGACACATTAGGATGTTTGGGTCTCCCCCTAGCAT